>CANNZV010003880.1:23473-75724 GCA_947561585.1 Caprella mutica | reverse complement strand
ATATGAACTATGTGATGTCATATACCTATATGGTATATGAACTATGTGATGTCATATACCTATATGGTATATGAACTATGTGATGTCATATACCTATATGGTATATGAACTATGTGATGTCATATACCTATATGGTATATGAACTATGTGATGTCATATACCTATATGGTATATGAACTATGTGATGTCATATACCTATATGTTATATGAACTATGTGATGTCATATACCTATATGGTATATGAACTATGTGATGTCATATACCTATATGGTATATGAACTATGTGATGTCATATACCTATATGGTATATGAACTATGTGATGTCATATACCTATATGGTATATGAACTATGTGATGTCATATACCTATATGGTATATGAACTATATGATGTCATATACCTATATGGTATATGAACTATATGATGTCATATACCTATATATGGTAGTTATATACTTTTATTTTTCTTATTTCATTTTTTAATATACTGTATAATATGAATTGCATAATGCAATAATAATATTCAATACAAATTTATGAATAGTTCTCCTATTCAATTATTCAACGTAACTTATATATATTCAATATATCGGTTTAATTCCCCTTATTTCTTCATCAAATAAATTCCACAAAGGTACACAATAATAACAATTTAAAATAACGATTCAATCGTGAGGTTTTTTTTAAACATTTTCCAACTCTAAATATATTTTTTTTTCTTAAAAAGATATTTCCGATAATTAAACAAAAACATTCTATCATAGACGCTGTATATAGTTTTCAACATTTATATGATTTTTTATCTATCATTTCAAATATTAGCAAAGCTAATTATAATTCGCCAAGCCAATCTTCCGGTAAATAGAAGTGATAGCATTTACCACAGTATATAAATGACTGCTTATAAACACTATCAGCCTTCATTACTCAATGGTAATAATTTTCTGTTATGCTTTGCTAGACTTTATCTATCTCACTGATGTGGAAGTAACTAATAAATAAATGTTACTTTGATTATAGCAGATGATAATTATAGAACCAAACTCAGGCTTCTGATATGCTTTAAAATATATACTATAACTAAATTTTTATAGTATTATTGAAATTTTGCTCATCAATTTCAATTCATCTCATAAATAGCATATTTATGATCAGAAATATGAAATATATACCATTATGTTATTGTTTGCTTCATTTAAATTCAATGCGTGATTTTTTCATTCATTTAAACAGAGGAAATAAATGAAGAAAACGTCCAGTGAAAAATTATTATTGAAATTAATGAGCAAAATGAATATTTTTGAGATATGTCATTATTGAAATTAATGAGCAATATGAACATTTTGAGAAATGCCATTATTGAAATTAATGAGCGATATGAACAGTTTTAGGATATGTCATTATTGAAATTAATGAGCGATATGAACAGTTTTAAGATATGCCATTATTGAAATTAATGAGCGATATGAACAGTTTTAAGATATGTCATTATTGAAATTAATGAGCGATATGAACATTTGTGAGATATGCCATTATTGAAATCAATGAGTGATATTATCATTTTGATAATTGCCGTTATTGTACTTTAAATGATTAAAACTTATGCAATGTTACAATATTAAAATACTAGTATTAAACACCTCATGCTAAATTATAGAACAGGTACAATTATTCACGGTCAACTGAAAGTATAGCAATAAGTTGACAGTTTATAAGTCACAATATAGAAGTTATTTGACTGTGAATAGCCTCATTGATTTTATTGATATACATTGACCTATAGAATCAATGTGGTTGCTATAGTTTCCACTAATATTAACAAAGTTGAAGTTAATAAAGAATACTAAATATATTATTCACTAAATAAACATATCAAATAAAAGAGCATAGTAATGAATGATTAAGTATAAAATAGATTTATTATGAAACAGTTTGAATTGTATTTTTATATATCATAATAAATTATATTAGAAAAAGTGAACATAGCAGCAGTCAATATAAATGTCATCAACAACTTTTTTTCTCCATTTTCCAACACATAGTCTAATAATAGTACACAATTATATAAAGCACTTACAATTAAATAGCAGAATAATTTACTAGTGTCTAACGTCAAAGGCTGAAGTTCGAGACTGACAGCGTGACGCAATGCCACTTGACGTGCTTCTCCCACCACCAACAGACACACACTGAAAGAAGGTGGCAATGTGAGCTGAATATGGATCAGCACCTGTGATTGTTAGGCAAGATATGGAACTTTGTGAGCTCGTGAGACTTCTATTGAAAGCATTTCATGACCAATATTGAGCTTATAAAAGAAGCAAAAGAATGGTAATTTGGAATAGTCTACGGAGTTTACAAATAATATTTCATTTACTTTTTAATAATTCTGTTGAAAGCATTTCATGACCAATATTGAACTTATAAAAGAAGCAAAAGAATGGTAATCTTAAAATAGTCTACGGAGTTTACAAATAATATTTAATTTACAAAATATTAATTCTATTGAGAGCATTTCATGGCCAATATTGAACTTATGAAAGAAGCAAAAAGAAAGGCAATTGGAAATAGTCTACATATAGTTAACAAATAATATTTCATTAACTTTATAATAATTGTATTGAAAACATTTTATGGTCAATATTGAATTTTCAAAATAAGAATGAAAAAGTATGCTAATTCAAAATAGTCCATGGAATTGATGGGAAATTAGAAAAGTTTATAAATAATATTTCATTTTTTTTAAATATTATTAACATTTTTTTGATATTATCGACAAATTCTATAATTTGAATATTTGTTCATATTTTCAAATTAGATATATTAATAATAATTTTATACTAAATATTATCTCATGCAAATATAATTTTACTTTAAATCATATGATAAAAGCATGAGCTTTACATTGAAAATAATTATTAACTGTATTTAATTATTATTTAACAGTGCCATCTATTAGCCAATCTTTGTCACACTATTTCACGGAAAGTCTGAACCTTGATATGCATCACATGGAACACACATATTCCACCTAAATTGTATACTATATGCAATGTAAAAGCTCATCTTTAATAACTTATCTCTAAAGTTTTTAATACGCATAAGACAGTCTTTTTCAACCTAGATAAGTTACTTTAAACCTTGTTTATAGAGATGAGCTTATATTACTTTCATACTGGTATAATATACCTTATACGATGATATTAAAAGGAACAAAGTATATAACTAAATAATGATCATCACTGCTAAGGTAAGTTCTTAATTATCGATCAGTTCCACATTTTCGGACACGGAAGAAAAAACGATTTAATAATAATTATTTACTTTCATTTTTATTGGTACCCATGATACCTGCAGGTATCATGGATACTGTATTATTTGAATGAGATGATAATTCCAATTTCAGAGTGAGTTTATTACAGCAGAGCTATTGCCTACATTCTGTGAGGTATCAAAGATACAACATAACATAGTAAACTAATTAACATTAAATACAGTTTCTCTATATTATACTACAGATACCAATAAAAATAAAAATCATATAACTGTTATTATATCGTTTTTTCTTACGTGTCCGAAAATGTGGATCTAAGCTATAATAAAGAACTTACCATAATAAACAATATGGGAAAACTTCTTTGTTCTGGAAATAATAATAGATTTATTATATATGATTCCTTTTCTAATTTAAAATCTATTTATAATTATCATCAATTTTTAAAAAATCAATTACTTTCACAATCAAATTTGATTTAAAACTTCATTTCCATTCTTTATTGTAGGGTCTAAATTTCTTCATCAGTTGAAAATCTACTATACATTTCACTTCCAAAAAGATTTACTTTAAAACAAATCCCAAAAATTATCGTATTTTTCATGTATAAATATACTTAACATTTAATTCCCCGTCAAGATAAATGCGTCCCTAACCTCTTCAATAACTACTTTAAAATCTTTCTCAATTTTCCCTATAGCTTGAGTGAAGAGTTGAGAATTTGTTCACTGAATTCTCCTGACGAACCAAAGGCAGATGGCTGCTGAAAAGCTTTTAGGTCCTTTGAGGGAAGTGTCACCCTCTCTTACAACTCACTGTGTGGAATATGATGAGGGAAATTATTAGCAAGTGTGCCTAGACTTTTAAATTTATAATTTCGATATACTTTAGTTGTGGTAAGTTATGAATTATCGGTCAGTTTCACATCTTCGGTCATATAAGAAAACGCTATTTAGTAATTATTTAATTTATATTTTTATTGGTATCCAAAATACCCCTAGGCATCATGGATACCAATTGAAATAAGAAATAATTATTACTATTTTCTTTTATGACCGAAGATGTGAAACTGACCGATAATTCGTTACCTACCCTACAACCTATTAACTAACTATATAAAATAAAGAACATATATTGGAAAATATATAAAATCAAATTGTAAAAATTGAAGCAAACTAAAGTAGTATTTTAGTAGTATTTTGGAAAATAGAAAATATGTAAAATAAATTTTATGATTAAATATAGTGTGCCAAATAATTCTAAATGAATATAAGCTAATCTAAATCTCAAATATTGAGAAGTGAAAGGCATTATAGTTTAGATTTAGAAAGCATATCTATAAAAGCAGTTAATTTAGATGAAATAGTAGAAACATAGGCCTATGACATCACATAGGCCTATGACATCACATATAGGCTCTATTGTCTTCTTTGTTTCTCCGCTAATTAGGGAAGTTGTCTGTCAGAAAGATCTTCTCTTTCTTCAGTTCAGACGAAGAAAAAGAACAAGGTGGTATTTTGAAAACAAAATTAGAGAATATATGAATTATGATTAGTATTACCTCAGGGTTTAATAATTTTAATGTGGCAATGCAGAATAAATATGTTGTCCACAATGATTCAATGTTATCCACATTGAATCAATCTAACCTTCATAAAAACACATAATTAACACATGGTAATGTCATTTTAAAACCATATCAAATCGAATTTGAATAGATATATAATTGACCACATCCGTGTGAGGACTCTTGGCTGAATGACACTTGACTGAAGGTAGAATTGACGTAAATTTGACCGAGCGGACTTTTGATCGAAAGACTTTTATTCAATGTGCATCCATATTACGAACTGCAGCCTCAGTTTATTCAATTTTCATTTTCATGTAATTGAAGGATATTTTATTAAAAGGAAATTAAATTTTAATATATTCATAATTGTATCCATATTACGAACTGCAGCCATATTTTGCTCAACAATTTGATTTTTTTCCTATTCATGGATTTCATCGCAAATAAAAGGAGTGAAAAAAGCTTCTCTTCCTACTTTTGAAATTGTTGTCATTGGTTATTATATTATCTAAAGTTATTATTTTTATTATATTGAATAATATCACTATCCCTTTTTTTCAAAATAAAAATATTTCGGCCAAATGTCCACTCGGCCAAACGTCTGTTCGCCCAAATGCCATTCGTCAAAGTGACCGTCAACCGACAACATCATATACACATGTCAATTACCATACTTATATAGATGTTTACCATATGAAATTTAATACACTCATAGCAATTTGTCAAATACCATACTTATATCTAACATATGTAAGCCGCACGAAATTTACCATGTACAACCACATGTAATACATATGGTATACTACATGATTTAAATGTATTAGTGCCATATGGTATACACATGATTTTAATGTGTAAGTGCCACATGGTATACACATGATTTACATGTGTAAGTGCCACATGGTATACACATGTTTTAAATGAGTAAGTGCCACATGGTATACACATGTTTTAAATGAGTAAGTGCCACATGGTATACACATGTTTTAAATGTGTAAGTGCCACATGGTATACACATGTTTTAAATGTGTAAGTGCCACATGGTATACACATGTTTTAATGAGTAAGTGCCACATGGTATACACATGATTTAAATGTATTAGTGCCACATGGTATACACATGTTTTAAATGAGTAAGTGCCACATGGTATACACATGTTTTAAATGTGTAAGTGCCACATGGTATACACATGATTTAAATGAGTAAGTGCCACATGGTATACACATGATTTAAATGTGTAAGTGCCACATGGTATACACATGATTTAAATGTGTAAGTGCCACATGGTATACACATGTTTTAAATGAGTAAGTGCCACATGGTATACACATGTTTAAATGAGTAAGTGCCACATGGTATACACATGTTTTAAATGAGTAAGTGCCACATGGTATACACATGATTTAAATGTGTAAGTGCCACATGGTATACACATGTTTTAAATGTGTAAGTGCCACATGGTATACACATGTTTTAAATGTGTAAGGTATTTGGTTCAGCATATATTATATAGATATATATTATGGATCATTTTTTGCATAATACGCCTTAAGCATTATAACCTAAATTAACGATAAGAGGTACCGTATAATTTACTTATTTAATAATATGCGACCAGTCGCTTAGTACGACCAGAAGCAGAAAAAAATTAACTATCGGATTAAAAGAATTATGATAATTGGGTAATTAGGTGAATGTAATGAATAATGGATAATTGAAAGATTAGTGTTAATTGGAGATTAAATTAATTAAATGTTAAAATATAAAGGTAGAACGTTCCTCAAACCACAGTTCTTGCTAGAAAAGTAAAGTTTTATTACATCTGAAAGTTTGTCCAAAATATCCGCTGCTGCAGACGCGAATGTTTTCTTGGAAGTTTGGAAAGTTGTGAGGAAATTAAATTGGAAAATAAAGAGAAAGTTCTACAGTGAAGAATGGAAACTATTTACATTTGGGATATTTAGTTATTTAGATCATCAGGAAATAAAGCAGTGTATTAGAGTAAGTTGTTAATTATTGGTCAGTTCCACATCTTCGGTCATAAAAACGATATAACAATAATCAAAACGATATAACAATAATAACAACTAACCCGGGTTTGCAGAAGTATTAGATAGCCCTGTGTAATAATAACAATTTTTATATTGTTTTTTCTTATGTGACCGAAGATGTAGTACTGACCGATGATTCGTAACTTACCCTAATAAAAAATTTATAATAATTTAACTATTAATCTTTTTTTCATTAAGTAAAGAGAATAACGAATTAAATAATAACTACTAGGTATATAGTTTTCTTATATGACCGAAAATGTGGAACTGTCCGATAATTCAGAACTTACCCTCTCGCTGATATCTGACAACGAGAAAAAAATGTCATTCCTTTTGTGGACTATGTGAAATAAGTGTAATCGACTATCAAGCTAGGGTTTGATTTTCAATGGTGTAATTAAAAAGAGTTCTTTTAGATATTTCATTTCAATACGTTACATAATATTCCCGTAAAAATTTACTATAAATGAAATATTAAATAGTTAACGACATAAAGGGTTCCAATAAAAAGTACAAAAGTCTGACCTCACACAGTACTAACGTTGTTAAAAACATCTTCACCGTAATTGAAGTATAGCGCAAACCTAATCTCAAAACAAGCCATTGTAGAAGATAAAACATCTCACAGGAACTTTTATGATTGTCACAGCACTAAAGGAATAGGGAATGAGTCTTTATGGAATCTGTGTAATCCCTTGGAATATTCCACCCATTCCAGTTATTCCAGTTGACTTTGGAGTATTAACATCCTTTGACTTCAGTTCCTGGACTATATTCCTTGTTAACAAACAAAGTAAAATAAAGTTTTGTAAATGAACTAAATAGTACTATGAATAAACATGTTGATATAGAAATTAAATATAAATGTTAAAAAAAAAATCAACAAAATTTTAAATAAATGAAGTCAACAAATTTTATTAAAAAATCATATTAATACATTTTTTTATTTATCATCAATATATTAATTAAAGATTGCCTCAAATGACATTTTCCTTTTAGGACCCTAATCAATTTAAAAAATAATCTCCCAGGCTAAATTTTGACAAGGAATTTTAATGAGGTGGAATATATAATGAGAAATAATTCTCCAGCGAGAAACAGAGTCTGAAATATAACAGCCATTTCATCCTCTCATCTGGTGAGACATGGCAACTTATATTCCGTTATCTGGTGAGTGATGGCATCTCACGCTCTGATTTAATGCGTTTCTCCGTATAATTTGAAGAGATATGGCATTTTATCACTCAAATCTGGTGAATGATGGCAACTCAAGAATTTAACTACTGAGCAAAAATAAATAAAATAAAATAGAATTCGCGCCCAAATAATAATGAATTATTTATGGTGAAGAATTAAAATTGATTTATTACCTTAGCAAATTGGGGAAAGTTATGTTTGAACTGATTTTATTTATTTATTCATTTATCATCTTGTTATTCGCATAACTCAAAAAGTGGTGACCTAAATTGTTAGAACAATTGATTATTATCTAGTAACCATTTGAATACATTTTGTGAGCGATCCAGTCAAAGGTCAAGGTCATTCATACATCAAAAGTATTCTTTAGTGCCAGTTCTAGTTCATAAAATTTCCTTTCTCTTGAAGTTCTACTTCTCCCTTCTCCCTTCTCTAACGTGTTCTGTTTGTAGTTCTAATTGTAGTTCTACTTGTAGTTCTACTTGTAGTTCTACTTGCAGTTCTACTTGTAGTTCTACTTGTAGTTTTACTTGTAGTTCTACTTGTAGTTCTACTTGTAGTTCTACTTGTAGTTCTACTTCTAGTTCTACTAGTAGTTCTACTTCTAGTTCTACTAGTAGTTCTACTTCTAGTTCTACTTCTAGTTCTACTTCTAGTTCTACTAGTAGTTCTACTTATCTCTTCTCTAACTCCAAACTTAAAGTTCTACATCTCCTTTCTCGTGAGTCGTCGTTCCACAACAAACTCCATTTGAAGAGCCATCATCTCCAAAATATTAAAGTTGCCCGAATTAGTTGCCAAATAGGACATTCACCGCACGTATTTTGTCCGATGATCTCACAAATAAAAAGAAACGCACCAGTAAAGTGCAAAGAGAAAACAAACACACACCTTATTTTACAGTTGTCAATAAAAGTAATCATTCATTCTCACCTTTAGCTTTCTTTGAATTAATTGTCTCTTGAAAGTTAATTGTAAAATTGTAAAGAGTACAAAGTAATTACCGTGGTAACTGTTCTCTGTCAACTCTTTGGGTGCAGTTCAAAGTAATTACCGTGGTAACTGTTCTCTGTCAACTCTTGTGTTGCAGTTTAAAGTAATTACAGTGATAACTGTTCTCTGTCAACTCTTGTGTTGCAGTTCAAAGTAATTACCGTGGTAACTGTTCTCTGTCAACTCTTGTGTTGCAGTTCAAAGTAATTACCGTGATAACTGTTCTCTGCCAACTCTTTGGGTGCAGTTCAAAGTAATTACCGTGATAACTGTTCTCTGCCAACTCTTTGGGTGCAGTTCAAAGTAATTACAGTGGTAACTGTTCTCTACCAACTCTTTGGGTGCAGTTCAAAGTAATTACCGTGATAACTGTTCTCTGTCAACTCTTGTGTTGCAGTTCAAAGTAATTACCGTGATAACTGTTCTCTGTCAACTCTTTGGGTGCAGTTCAAAGTAATTACCGTGGTAACTGTTCTCTGTCAACTCTTGTGTTGCAGTTCAAAGTAATTACCGTGATAACTGTTCTCTGTCAACTCTTTGGGTGCAGTTCAAAGTAATTACCGTGGTAACTGTTCTCTGCCAACTCTTTGGGTGCAGTTCAAAGTAATTACCGTGATAACTGTTCTCTGCCAACTCTTTGGGTGCAGTTCAAAGTAATTACCGTGATAACTGTTCTCTGCCAACTCTTTGGGTGCAGTTCAAAGTAATTACCGTGATAACTGTTCTCTGCCAACTCTTTGGGTGCAGTTCAAAGTAATTACCGTGGTAACTGTTCTCTGCCAACTCTTTGGGTGCAGTTCAAAGTAATTACCGTGATAACTGTTCTCTGCCAACTCTTTGGGTGCAGTTCAAAGTAATTACCGTGATAACTGTTCTCTGCCAACTCTTTGGGTGCAGTTCAAAGTAATTACCGTGATAACTGTTCTCTGCCAACTCTTTGGGTGCAGTTCAAAGTAATTACCGTGATAACTGTTCTCTGCCAACTCTTTGGGTACAGTGACTTAAATCATGAAACAGTCCTCACAATCTGATATATTTTGAGTAAGGAAGATAGACTGTGTTGGTAAATCAGAATGAATGTCTCTCTGTCACATTGCAGTGATATAAAGTGTGTGTGTATATACTTTTATATGTTTACACTCATATACATATATGATATAAAAAAAAATGATATAGAAAAAACCCGATCTTTACGTTACAGAAAATTCATATATATAAACTAGTGTATTACCCGTTAAGAATAACGTGTTCTTAATGGTATCTATATTTGTAACTAGTGTATTTACCTGTTAAGAATAACGTGTTCTCAATAGTATCAATATTTGTAACTAGTGTATTTACCTGTTAAGAATAACGTGTTCTCAATGGTATCAATATTTGTAACTAGTGTACTTACCCGTTAAGAATAACGTGTTCTCAATAGTATCAATATTTGTAACTAGTGTACTTGCCCGTTAAGAGTAACGTGTTGTCAATAGTATCAATATTTGTAACTAGTGTACTTGCCCGTTAAGAATAACGTGTTCTCAATGGTATCAATATTTGTAACTAGTGTACTTACCCGTTAAGAATAACGTGTTCTCAATAGTATCAATATTTGTAACTAGTGTACTTGCCCGTTAAGAGTAACGTGTTCAATAGTATCAATATTGTAACTAGTGTACTTGCCCGTTAAGAATAACGTGTTCTCAATGGTATCAATATTTGTAACTAGTGTACTTGCCCGTTAAGAATAACGTGTTCTCAATGGTATCAATATTTGTAACTAGTGTACTTACCCGTTAAGAATAACGTGTTCTCAATAGTATCAATATTTGTAACTAGTGTACTTGCCCGTTAAGAGTAACGTGTTGTCAATAGTATCAATATTAGTAACTAGTGTACTTGCCCGTTAAGAATAACGTGTTCTCAATGGTATCAATATTTGTGTAATTTAACAATCCTCCCATTGTTCATTAATATCTATCATTCAGTTGATAATGACGATAATATTGCACTGAATAGTGTTTTCATTATTTACAAAGCTTGTATTTATATTTTATGAAGGAAAATAGAAAATATTCTCCGCATGAAAGGATCTGAAAGGAGTATCTGCGATGCGTAACAGAGTCACTCTTCTTTGTAAAGAATGGAAAATAAATAAATCGAAAACTTATACCGATAAAATATTGAAGCCCATATCTGTGTTTTTATATCCATGATAATTTTTGATGAATTTAAAATTACCTAAACTTTTCACGAACAATTTATAGTCTGATGGTATCTAAGATACTATAACTCTTCCATTTATAGTTAAATCGTATCTTGGATACTAAAACTGTTTCTTTTATAGTTTAATCGTATCTTGGATACTAAAACTGTTTCATTTATAGTTTAATCGTATCTTGGATACTAAAACTGTTTCTTTTATAGTTTAATCGTATCTTGGATACTAAAACTGTTTCTTTTATAGTTTAATCGTATCTTGGATACTAAAACTGTTTCTTTTATAGTTTAATCGTATCTTGGATACTAAAACTGTTTCTTTTATAGTTTAATCGTATCTTGGATACTAAAACTGTTTCTTTTATAGTTTAATCGTATCTTGGATACTAAAACTGTTTCATTTATAGTTTAATCGTATCTTGGATACTAAAACTGTTTCATTTATAGTTTAATCGTATCTAGAATACTATAACTCTTCCATTTATAGTTTAATCGTATCTAGGATACTATAACTATTTCATTTATAGTTTAATCGTATCTAGGATACTTTAGCTCTTCTAGTTATAGTCTGATGGTATCTAGGATACCATAGGTCTTCCATTTACCGTTGAATCGTATCTAGGATACTAAAGCTCTTCTATTTACAGTTTAATCGTATCTAGGATAGCATACCTCTTCAATTTACAGTTTAATCGTATCTAGGATACCACAGCTCTTCCATTTAGTTGGCATTATAATTCATTTTCAATAAGTATAAACTGTAGTAGAGATATTTCTTTATGTGACAGTACAGTGAGGCCAGTACATATTTCCTACTCCATTTATTTCCTTTTCAAAACGGAAACAATTTAGACAATTGACCAATGGATGGCATTCGAAAGAAGAAACTCTCACAGCCAATTACTCGAGATATGTTTAGTAAGGAAGAGAATAATGGTAAACATGTGAGAAAAAAGAACACATAATATATTATTTAACAATATTTTTTCGAACTAAATCACGTTATTTGTAAGTTATTACTTCCTGTTATCAGTACACAAGAGGTTTCACAATAATTATAAATGCTAAAAAGTTATTTAATTCAAGAGGTGAGAATAAATATAAGCATACTTTCCATGCCACGAATTGCGGAGATAAATAAAGGATAGCACTGTTTCTTTCCAAATAGACATTGGACAGACATTGTTTGGATGTGCAGGAAGAAATCTCAGCCAATCCAATTCTTCAAACTTTGGAGCAACCGAGCAACATTCCAACGGGAATTCTAACCCGCAGGATTTTCAGGTAATAATTCCAGAGAGATTTGGATTTCTTGGAATTGGGAAATATCTGTGTAGATACGGTGAAACATGTATAGTGTAGATACTGTGGAACTTGTTTAGTGTAGATACGGTGGAACTTGTGTAGTGTAGATACGGTGAAACTTGTGTTGTGTAGATACTGTGGAACTTGTGTAGTGTAGATACTGTGGAACTTGTGTAGTGTAGATACGGTGGAACTTGTGTAGTGTAGATACGGTGAAACTTGTGTAGTGTAGATACGGTGAAACTAGTGTAGTGTAGATACGGTGGAACTTGTGTAGTGTAGATACTGTGGAACTTGTGTAGTGTAGATACTGTGGAACTTGTGTAGTGTAGATACGGTGGAACTTGTGTAGTGTAGATACGGTGAACACTTGTGTATTATAGATACGGTGAACACTTGTGTATTATAGATACAGTGAACACTTGTGTAGCATAGATACGGTGAACACTTGTGTATTATAGATACAGTGAACACTTGTGTAGCATAGATACGGTGAATTTAATAGACACTAGTTAATGTTGTTACTAGAGTAGGGTATAACATTTTATCCACAGAGTTTCCTTACTTCCTCTTCAAACTCCACCTTTTACTTCAAATAAAAAACTACACAAACGCAGAGGAGTTAAAGAACATCTTCTAGCCGGTCTGTAATCCGTGTGGCGGAAGGAAGGCGAATTTTCTACCGCACTATTTTAAAACGTAGTGGAGCAATTACGGAGATAAGGGCTATCTCTTGCGTTATCTTTTGGGTTATTCTTTAGAGTTTTATCAGTTCTTTACTTCAGAGGGTTATCTTTTTATCTTGGGAAGAGCATAATTAATTGCAGGTATTGCAGTACAGGGAGGCATTGTGATGGGGACTTTTGGAGTTCCGTGTCATCTGAGAATTAATGCTTTGCACCTTAATTATGTATTTACATAATAAATAATTATGAAATATAGATTAAAGTTCATTCATTTTTGACTTTCATGAGTCAAAACTTTGATATTTTGAATAATAAATGTTAATATGACTCCTATCAATGACACTGCTGAAAAATAATTAGTTTTCTTTTAATATGTTTTTTAATATGCATTTCCTAATAAAATTGTGACGCATGGACGGACACGACTCTTATTATAGTATAGATATCGTACATTATAGCCTGATAAATACGTTATATGTGTCAATTACATGAGAGCTGCCTATGGAATAGTAAAGTGTTTATACTTCAATATACTTAGTTTATTATGCATAGGCTGTCATAGCTGTTAGTTAATTATTTAAGCAGTGTGACAGTTTCAATATACAGCTATAGGATAAGTTCGGAATTAAAGGTAAACCCAAGAGACACACACAACTAATTCATTACTTTTAGCCTTGATTGAATTAAATGTAATTGATTTTTTTAATTATTTTTTTTAATTAAAAAAAATTAATTTAATTTTTTTTCAAATTTTTTATTTAATTTAAATAGTTCAGATGAATTGTTATTAAAAATTTAAATAGAAAAAGATGTAAAAGTGATATCTTTAAAAAAAATGTATTTAAATGTTTGTGATATTCTTTCTAAGGCACACTGTTATTTTAAAGGTTTTCTATAACATAGACAGCCAGGTCATCTCTCTCTCTCCGTCACTGACTATAGAAATATGCTCACTCAGCACTTTTCTATACCTTTAAAAAGTCGTATGGTACCTACCAATATTTCATAAAGAAACTGACCAATGATAATCATTTAAATATTTCTATTTAAAATTGGAACACACCGTATAAATAAATAAAATTTAAATATATATTTAAATTATTATCCCCAATTAATTGATAAATTAATCATCTTAAAAAATATCTAATTATAAATATATAATAATTTAATATAATTATTTAATTATAATAATTACATGAAAATAAATTGAACAATACTTTATCAAGTTTTATCTTACCTTTGTATAAAGTACACATATAATACAGCCTAAGCCTAAAAATAATCCAAATTTAGGCCTATAAACAAGAATTAGAATGGCCAAAATCTGTTCAGAAACACTGTCCATACTAATAAAAACTTTAAATAATTTATAAACTAAGTTGAAGAACTTTGTGTCGTTAGTAGCTACTATAGTACTATACTATAGTATTATACTATAGTATTAAAGTACTATACTATAGTATTAAAGTACTATACTATAGTATTATAGTACTATACTATAGTATTAAAGTATTATACTATAGTATTGTACTATAGTATTTTAGTACTATACTATAGTATTATAGTACTATACTATAGTATTATAGTACTATACTATAGTATTAAAGTATTATACTATAGTAATAAAGTATTATACTATAGTATTATAGTACTATACTATAGTATTAAAGAATTATACTATAGTATTAAAATACTATACTATAATACTATAATGGTATAATATTATAGTATTATAGTAGCTACTATTTTTATATTTGATTGAAAGGTTTCAAACTCAACGGGGAATCTATAATAATAATATTAGAGGTTATTTAAACTCTGCGTTGAAGGTTTTTTCAGTTTTCAAGCTTTCGAATAGAAAGATTTCTATTCATCATCAGGAGAAGGGTGGAAAACCTAGAGCTGACAATGAATTTTAATTAATATTAATAAAATATAGGATAGATAGCTGAAATAGAAAGACGTATCCAACATACAACTATTGGTCATAAAATTCATTGTCAGGTCCAGGTTTTCCACCCTCCTCCTGATGATGAATAGAAATCTTTCTATTCGAAAGGTTGAAAACTGAAAAGAACCTTCAATGTAGAGTTTAAATAACCTCTAATATTATTATTATAGTATTATAGTACTATGTTATTATAGAGCCTACTATATAATACTATAGTGGCTACTATAGTATTATAGAACCTACTATATAATACTATAATAACTACTATAGTACATTGTCAAATTATGAACAAGGTTAAGCCGAATACTCATGGTTTCCTGTCACTTCAGTCCTCAAAGTTTCAAAGCAAGAGACAATACAGTGAATGTCGTCATAATTGATAGACTTTTAATTTATTCATTCAGAATCTCGTAACTAAGTTCATCCAAACAATTTATTCAGTATCTATGATACAGAGTTGTATCACTCAGCAAATCGAGGGCCGTAGTGCAATGAAAATTTATTTGAAGAATTATATACATATATCGTAGCTATGATGTATCTTCTTTTTGTGATTTGTACGCAAGTGTACTGAGGAATAACTATGAAATAAAGATTCATCAAATAGAAATATAGAAAAAGTTACATGTACTGCACGATTAACAACATAAAATTCAAAATTTGAATGCCATATATAAGTTCAGATAGCTAATCGGGCAATTCGAAAAGTGCCAAGTATACAACAACAATATTGTTAATTTTTAGTATAATATTGCCCCGAGAAATCAATTAACTAATATTTAACGTTAAGAAGAATTAATTTTCAAGTTCCAAGCACTCGAGTAATGATGGACCTGAGTTATGAAATGCATCTGAGTTATGAAGTATTTTCTATGTTTAAATCATAGAAAACGATATACGTCATGAATTTCATTATAGTTATCCCTCAAAAATCATAGTTCTTTACAAAACTTTAATCATAGAAAACTATCAGTGCCCCTGAGTTATGAAGTAACCAATACCTCATAACTCAGGAGGTTCACTGTACATACAATAACTCTGAATCAGAAGAGTAAACACCGTGGACTTATGAGCTGTTAAACTTCTACTATCACTGACACACTGATAGATTTGTGCCATTTATTGTACCAGTGGCATGAAAGCTGTATTGTTTTAAATTGGGTAAAATAGGAGAAAACTGAAATTTATTCCTTTTAGATTCTCTCTGTATAACAATAATTATTGATTGCCATAAAAATTACAATAATTACAATAATTACCATAAAGTGCAAGCTGTAGAGTAAACTATTTTTCTATTCATATGAAATTCCATTATAAAATCAATAATTCCATTTCAAATTTACAATGAATGTATAAAAACTATTAAAAATTAATGTATTTTTAGATTCTAATAGAGGAAAAGTAAAACATTTTTTATAAATAATATATTATAGTAGGTGTAAGTGTATAATAGGTGTATTATTTGTTGTTAAATAAATTAATTTCAGTTATTTTTCTAAATTTAACATACAGTGATTGAAAGTAAAGTTACTTTAATATTCGTTTGCGTGGATAATGTAACATTAATGGATATTCATTTATATACAAAGTAAAAACTCCTACGTACCACTTTACTATAAATTGATATTTATTACATTATTTTCCAAAAATAAATAAAATATTCCTAGTAAACTCTGTGTTATTTTCCGTCAAAAGTTTAAAAAAGTTTACACAGTGTGACGGGTGTCAATTTTGTCGAAAGTGTCACAGTGACACTATCCATCTTGTGTGTCATCTTCGCGAGAAAAAGTTATCTATATTCTAATTGTGTTTGTGCTTCGTACGTACGTTACGCCATTCATAAAACTAAAGACAATATAGGGTAAGTACCGTATTATCGGTCAGTTTCACATTTTCGAACACGTAAGAAAAAATTATTATTATTTAACTTGTATTTTAATTGGTATCCATGATACCTGCATTTTTTCTGTCCGAAATTGTGGAGCTGTCCGATAAGGTAGAACTTACCCTATTTACTACTGCCATGTAGATAGAAAAATAAGATAGTTTAAATTAACATCAGTATGCAATATATAAAACAGCCAAAAGAGGAGCAGGAGGAGCATTTTTCTCCACTCTGTAGAGGATTTAGTTGTCTTATCCAATAGAAAAACACGGCACGATTTTAGTCGATGATCTCTGAAACAAGGACTGAAGAGATATACTGAAGAGATACACTGGAGAGATATACTGAAGATATACACTGAAGAGATACACTGAAGAGATACACTGAAGAGATATCTAAGGAATAACAAAACACCTTCTTCTTTTTTATTGTGAAATTTTTGTAAAAATATATTTATATTTTTAAAATTTATCTCACAAGTTAGATTTAAAATGATGAGGAAAAAGAGAAAAGAATAATTTTCTAATGCATATTATTTTCATATTAACTAAAAATTAATAAAAAATTTCAATTGCAATTTAATACCATAATTTAAAGTATTAATATTAATGTCATATAATAAAACAATTAGTTATTCTATAGTCATTTAAACTCATATCTCTATTTCTTGCAATCAAATTACAACAGTTCCATCTCTACAATAACACCTGTCAAGTAGCAATACGTCAATTAGTGAATTGCTATTGATAATAAACCTTCAATAACATTCTGGTCTCTGTATTAATTATACTAATTAGTTTGTCCTTCGAACGTACAAACAATATTCCATAACAACAACTACAACGATAACAAATTAAATGAGGAGCATTGAATTGGTATATATTTTATACCAATGGAATTTATTTATCAATCAAAACCTAACTTTATTTAGTTTCAAATAGTTTCTTTTTAATAAGTAGGTTTCGTTTAATAATATAAATGAAAATATGATTGATTATTTACGTTGAAAAATAATTGTAAGTGAACGTTAAACTTTAGATACAGTAGAAATCCGCTATAATGAAATCCTGTATAGTGAATGTACAGTCCTGAGTAAGGAAGTAGCCTCTATAGTGAACAAATTTTTTGTAGTCTGCCATAAATCGTGATGAAATCATCACTAGTTCATTATAGAGGGGCTCTACTGCATGTGGTAAAACATGATTGTAAACATACGTAAATAACAAGGGTTTACCAATAACATAAAAATCAGCTAATTTAGATTTATATCATTTTTATTAGCAGACAATTATAATTAGTTATCTATGGTATACATACAGGGTGGGGCGTAAGTTTGGAAGCAAATGAAAGTGCATATTATAATCCAACGAAAAATATATTTAATAATTTACAGTTATGTATTATTACATAAGAGTTTTAAGAATTCAAAAATCATAAATTTATTCAAAATGTCCCCCCTTGTTTTTAATAACAGCCTCAAATCTCCTCCGAACTCCTCCTACTGCGGCACGCAACTGTTCTTGTGAAATTTCCTTCCAAGATCTCTGGAGTGAACGCTTTAAATCATCCACACTGCGATGGAATTTACCACAGGCCTTTGATTCAAGAATGGACCATACCGAAAAGTCCATAGGATTAACATCTGGGGAGCAGGGAGGCCATATTTCTTTGGACCAAAACCGTGGAAGATGGTCATGGCACCAGTTTTGAGTGACATTTGCAGTATGTGAAGTCGCGCCGTTTTGCTGAAATGTCCATAGAGTGTCTTTACCGAAGTGATCCTTAGCTGACTCCAACATTGGCGTCAAAATATTCTCAATATAACATTTAGCATTGATTTTGGCGCCTTGTTCCACAAAAATTAAAGGAAATCTCCAAGTTCCTGAAACGTCGGCCCAGACCATTACTGAAGCAGGTTTCATGGTTCTGTGGACAGTTTTTTGGTTGTATGGGATGTCTTTTGCACTTTTACCAATTATTCTGTCATTCCTCCGGTTGTGAGCTATTTCCAATGTGGAAAATTTTTCGTCAGACCAAACAATTTCACCAGCCGTGCCAGACTTCAATTCTCTCAGAAGTGCTTTGCTTCTCTCCAATCTCTTTTTCTTCACAGCTTCTAACAGAGTCTGTCTCTTTTGGAGGGTGAAAGAGGACATCTTTAGGTCTTCTTTGACAACTCTTCTCATTGTTCTGGGACTTACATTAGCTGTTTTGGCTAACAATCGTATTGACCTTGTCGGGTTCCTCCTGATCTTCTCTCGGGCACATTTTATCAGTTGTTTGGTGCGTTGTGAGCGTGGTCTACCACTTCTTGGACGATCAGTCAAATCTCCTCTCTCATTAAAACGCTTCACACACTTCCAAACAGTCGATCTCGCTATTGAGAGAGTCTTTGAAATGACGGAATCTGACTTCCCGGCACGGTGTAGAGCAATAATGGCTTCTCTTTTGTCTGACATTTTTGAATTGACTAAATTTTTGTAAAAAATAACACTGCCACGTCATAATGTAGCGTCTCTACTATAGTTCAAACCCTATCACCTACTTAGGAACTTATTTTTAAGAATTATATTAATGCTTGAAAAATTGCTTCCAAACTTACGCCCCACCCTGTATATGTAAATATAAGAAATTACTATCATAAACCAAACTAAATTACTTCATTTTATTTAAATTGTTAATCTAAAATACATACTCAAAATATATGCACAGAGAATAATGTGAACTAAAATACCATTAATTAATTCAACTCCAATCAAAAAGATTTTTCTACGTTTTCATCGAATATCAATTACTATTTTCCATACCCAAACGTAAATTTGTACCATCAGTATTTGGGAGCATTGTAACCGTTCAAGTAATTGACTGCATGGGGCTATTCCGCTGCAATTACTTGCAACTAAAGCTTTGATTTTAATCTGCATGAGATGGATACGATATCTACAGCCAATGAAGAACTGCATGGAAACAAGGATTTGCTCCTGGGATATTATGGGAATATCCCAGGCAAGAAGGATTTACTCCTGGGATAGTTTTCATGGATTTAATTAGTGAGAAGATATTATGAAAATTGAACATTTAATTCGTGTTTCAATACCAACCAATTGAAATTTGCATTCAGTTCATTTTATTCACATTTAGTAATTGTACACTACATAATATCTTTAGCTCTCTACCTAAACTGTCACCTAATTTCCATAGCTATTTCCTGCACTGAAGCCATAGAGCAGACATTCTTTTGCCCATCTCTCTTCTGCGCAAACATTCTTGCTAATGGTTTAAGCAATCTAACCATATATATCCTGGCAAACAATTTATCATGCTTTGAGCGACTGGAGATAGCAAATGGAAGACTGTGCAGGATACGCAGTTAATAGTCTACCGAGTCGTTACTGCAGGGACCTATTATAGGCCCAGACCTGTTTTTAATGTTTAGACTTTTAAAGAAATATTGGTGTGTCGATCAAGTATAGAATAATTGTTATCCAACTCGATATTTTGATTCGTATCATGGACACCAGTTTTAACTTGTGATTGGTATCCATGATACCTACAAGTATCATGGTTACCTATAAAAATAACGAATTAAGTAAGATATATTATATACTTTCTATCATATTATGACCGAAATTATGAAACCGTCCAATAACTCGTAACTCACCCGTGCCATTAACTCTCCAATTCCCCGGTGTTTTTTAGCGAGTTAAAGCCCTTGAAGTTGAAGTCTCATTCCACACCAAATTAGAAAGGCTATCAACAACTCATCCAATTTCTCAAAACAGCCAGTAACCCGAGGCAATATTCCCGATATTCCTGTGGGAATTATGGCAGGCACAACTTTTCACCGCCACTCACTTTCACAAGGAGGGTAACTCGTGCGAGTAGCTGTCTGTGTGACTGTAGTGGAAACAAGGAGGGGAAATTAGGGGTGAGGAAATTAAATGGCTACTCACAATTTGAAATAGCTAACTATAGCCTTCAATCCCTTTTATTACCATTTAATCCTTCTTATTCCCTTTTCATTCCCCTTTAGCTATCATGCCCTTCCAAGGATGCTGTTGAGTACGTGTGTGTGTGACCACAGGACATTTAATGGTCAATATCATCTGAGGGGAATGGTCATAAATACGATATGAAGGTTGAGGTGAGGTCATCTTAAACACAAACTTGAAAATAGGGAACTGAGAGTTTGAACCTATTTAGTGTAGGCCTATTTAGTGTAAGCCTATTTAGTGTAAGCCTATTTTAGTGTAAGCCTATTTAGTGTAAGCCTATTTAGTGTAAGCCTGTTTAGTGTAAGCCTATTTAGTGTAAGCCTATTTAGTGTAAGCCTATTTAGTATATGCCTATTTAGTGTAAGCCTATTTTAGTGTAAGCCTATTTTAGTGTAAGCCTATTTAATGTAAGCCTATTTAGTGTAAGCCTGTTTAGTGTAAGCCTGTTTAGTGTAAGCCTATTTAGTGTAAGCCTGTTTAGTGTAAGCCTATTTAGTGTAAGCCTATTTAGTGTAAGCCTGTTTAGTGTAAGCCTATTTAGTGTAAGCCTATTTAGTGTAAGCCTGTTTAGTGTAAGCCTATTTAGTATATGCCTATTTAGTGTAAGCCTATTTTAGTGTAAGCCTATTTAATGTAAGCCTATTTAGTGTAAGCCTGTTTAGTGTAAGCCTATTTAGTATAAGCCTATTTAGTGTAAGCCTGTTTAGTGTAAGCCTATTTAGTATATGCCTATTTAGTGTAAGCCTATTTTAGTGTAAGCCTATTTAGTATAAGCCTATTTAGTGTAAGCCTGTTTAGTGTAAGCCTATTTAGTATATGCCTATTTAGTGTAAGCCTAAATAGGCTTACACCTATTATGGTGGGGCCTTCTATGGCCCCACCATAACTTTCTCTCTCAATCTTCTATGGCCCCACCATAACTTTCTTTCGGTATGTCGATACCACTAGCAGGTTTTCCATGACAATATTACATCTTGTAATTCAGAACAATTGCCGCTGTTATGGCGACATTTCGGCCGATTATATTGTTCTGGATTGAAATTTTATCCGAAGTTTGTGGGCAGAAATGGAAGAACAGTTAGAAAATGTCATCACTTTAATAGCAGTTATACCAATGGAAAACAATTACCTTGCCTATAAAATAATGCAATTGAATGCATTTTTATCCAAGACCTGTTATTGGAAGAAAATTAACTCTCTTTTACATTCATGTAACTGTTCACATACTTTAAACAAAATATATTGTATATTAAATGTTTTATATTGAATAGTGTAAATTAAACATTGTATAGTAATTATTGTACATTAAATATATGTTTCATCATATATTAAACATTATATCATATATACGGTATATTCCTCCAAGAAATGAAACTAGGGTTATTGTTTTGTTGAATCAGATATACATATTTTTTAACATCGACACACATGTACAAAACACAAACAAAATAACAATATAAATCCTGTTAATATCATTTACAGGAAACTCAAAACTTATGACCTTTAAATCAACCACATTCAAGGTAGAGTCCATTATATTTATTTATTTAGAATTTTCACTAGGAAAACAATACGAATAATATTTCTTTCGCTAATTATCTCCAACTGCAATAATTTATTATATTTCATTATTCGTAATTAAAAAACTTTGGTAATTGCACTCAACCCCATTTTAGGTATAAACCTTACCATTCACATTTGTGACGTCTTACAATTAATTATGTTTCTAATCAATTCGTCATAGAATGAGATACACAGAAAGTTATCTGAAGGTCAAGTTACAGTCCAAAAATACACTGACACCAATTCAAAGTCTTTTTCATAACAGTTCTCTTCTATTTACAATGTTTTTAATGAGGTACAGAGCTGAATTGATTTCTAACTGTGAGCTTCAAGGCTGAAACCCAGTCGGTAATTTACCATCGGCAGATCGTCTGTTATTGTCCATTACGGTTAATATTGATGGTATTTTATCGTAAAATATCATAATAAAGACATTATCCTCAGGATTTATTGTCAGGAATGTCCGACGAAAGACGATAGACTGAAAGTGTTTCAAATGATAAATTACTATTGTATTTTGGTCTAATCATTTATTGTCGTAGATAGATGATTATTTTTATATGTATAGGATTATAATCACTAATTAAATACTGACGATCATTATTTTCCAGCTGGGTCTATTGTTACAATTTCATTCAGGTTTCGGTGCAAGGTTTTCCAGACTTCAAAACTTGTTTTCTTTTGTTAAAATGAAAGAATCTTCCTGCTAAAGATTTTCTCTTTTAAGTTAAACTCAAAATCGTTAACTTGAATGATTGCAGTTGTTTGTTTTTACCTTGTTATAATTATTTAATTCAAAGTTTAATTAATTAAAGTTTATATATTTGAACTGTATTAATATCATTAAACAATTTCAATGAAGAAATACTGTATTTTATGAAAATGATTAAACTATAAATATTTGAACTTATTTAAAATTTATTTTTGTACAAAATTTTGAACTTTATCAAAATCTTTCGTATTAATATGAATAAAGCATTCTTATTCACGCTTGTCTCTTTTTATTTCACTCCTTTTTCCTCTGAAGTATAAAATATTATCGACATCGGCTGTCGATTTGTCGATCAACATCGACTGTTATAATAAAAGAGTGACTTGACGCTTTTTAAATAAAAAAGCTAAAAAGAAAACATTTCATTTTAAAATATTTTACTTTTATTCGCTCATATTTTTTTTTTTTAGTATAAGTTTATTAAATTGATAGAAATAAGAAAATTTGCCTTCAACCATATTGCAATTAAAATTAAAAACGTTCTATAAATTAAATCATATGCTTGCTAAATCAATATCATATTAATTTAATAAAACCGAATTAAATATTTTCACACGGAGTGTAAGTTCCAAGTTATCGAACAGTTCCACATTTACGATCATATAAGAAAAGGTACATGATTTTTATATAGTAACTTTTATTTTAATTGGTATCCATGATACCTGCAGGTATCATGGATACCAATTATAAACTAACGAGTTAAATAATAATTAGCATTTACTTTTTCTTACAAGATCGAAAATGTGGAACTGTTCGATAACTTGGAACTTACCCTAATAATCCCCTAGAAATGAAGAAATCGGGAAATTTGTTACGGAATACAATTTCATCATTTTAGAGACCAATTTTATCACCAAAACAAATTTGAAAGTTCCACCACACCGAACTGCTAAGGTTACAATCTATAATGTTACAATGTTACCAAAGGTTACAATCTAAAGCCTTACAATGTTACCAAAGGTTACAATCTATAATGTTACAATGTTACCAAAGGTTACAATCTAAAGCCTTACAAGGTTACCAAAGGTTACAATCTATAATGTTACAATGTTACCAAAGGTTACAATCTAAAGCCTTACAAGGTTACCAAAGGTTACAATCTATAATGTTACAATGTTACCAAAGGTTACAATCTATAATGTTGCAATGTTACCAAAGGTTACAATCTATAATGTTACAATGTTACCAAAGGTTACAATCTATAATGTTGCAATGTTACCAAAGGTTACAATCTATAATGTTACAATGTTACCAAAGGTTACAATCTATAATGTTGTATGATCTATTCTCGGTACTTCAATCTATTCTCGCTACACTTTAACCCCTATAGACTCTGTTTTATTTTAGGTGATGCCTCTTATAGGTTTTAAGAGTTAGAAAATATTATAGTTTGTTCTATTTTTTTCAGATAAATTTTAATTTATTATTTTAAAAAAATCACTTTTTAGTATAGATATTCTTTAATTTTTTAAATTACTATATTTTTCATTTTTTATTTAGTTTGTCTAGTTTTTAAATAATATTATATCTAATTCTAGTTCCCTATTAACTAATTTCAAGTTGAGAGTATATATGTAACTTACTATAAGTATATATTTTAACATCTTCCGGCTAAACAAAATGTCTGCGGAAGAATATCTCGGCAGAATTTCTACAAAGAATGTAAATATAGTACCTAGTTAAGGAAAACGGATAAATTATTGAGAAAAGACGGGTGTGGAATATAAATATATTCCTTGTAAGAAAAAGAAAAATGTTCATAATTTTAAAAATAGTGGGGAAATAATAATAATAAAAATAATACATCAACAGTCGGTAATTTCCAATCGGCAGATCGTCTGTTATTGTCCATTACGGTAAATATTGATGGTATTTTATCGTAAAATATCATAATAAAGACATTATCCTCAGGATTTCTTGTCGAGAATGTCCGACGAAAGACGACAGACTGAAAGTGTTTTAAATGATAAATTACTATTGTATTTTGGTCTAATCATTTATTGTCGTAGAGAGATGATCTTATTATCATCGATTGTAATCACCGATAGAAATGGAGTATTGCTGCTTAATTGTAACACGATGGGGATAAGTTTGTCACGTACCTCAAAATGGGACCATAATTTAATAGGCATAAAATGTGACTATTTTTTAATAATCAATTTAATATGTCAGCAAAGCTTCTTCAGACTGTATAAAAGAAATTAAACTTGAAATATTCTCATCGTCTTCAATGATAATCTGTCAGATTAATTTAAGAATGAACGTAAAGGGACGTACACACGCAGGGTTTTTTACGTCTTTCCACCAGACTTTTTGCTAAGCTCCTCCTACTTTTTCAACGAGACTTTTGAATCATATAAGAAAAAAACGATAAAATTATTATTTATTTCAGTTGGTATCCATGATACCTGCAGGTATCATGGATACCAACTGAAAAAATAATAATTATATCCTTTTTTCTTATATTCTCGTGGTAAAAGTAGGAGGAGCTTAGCAAAAAGTCTGGTGGAAAGACTTAAAAAACCCTACGTGTGAACGGCCCTTTACAGAGTTTAATATCGAAAACTGAATGCAATCTAGATATAAATCATGAGAAATTAATAACATATTTAAATAGAATAAAAAATATTACTTCCGTGTTTATTATATAATGCACAGCATTCAATAAAAGTATTATATCTTTCATGAGTGTGTTCCATTGTTGCTTTACAGTTCAAAGCTACTGAAGGTGTAGGTACAAGGGACTTCAGAAAGAAGTACTACAGACGGAGATTCCCTGTGTTGTTCTCTACAATAGGCATTTGAATATCCTCCATTGGAGAGGTAGGATTCGAATTGAACCTTTGAAGAGCTATTGAAGTTTGTCTTATTTCAATCCTAGCGCTCACAAAGTAAATTGAACGAAGTGTAAAGCGCAGTACAATCACTGCCAACTTAATCTTTCAAATTTGAAATTCAATTCGTCTCTCATTCTTCAGGTTTTTAATTTAAAAATTATTATTTTTAAAACAAATTATATACAATATTTATATATTTAACAAATAACTCATACTTTTCTGGTGAAGGATAATTATGAGTTTATTACATAATATTATAGAACTAAGGTCTAGGATCATTATTCTGAACTGTGCAGAAAATTATACTAATTATATATTTTTGCATAAGCTTTTTAAATTTTTCATAGTCTGTACGAAACAGCAATCTGACGCTGTAGAAAAAGATTGAACACGCTTTGTTTTTATTCACTATTATAATTATATTTCATAAACATTGCATATTCGGGCTTAATTTATGCTGTTTATTATTATCTTGTGTAAGTAAAAATATATAATAAATTCATCTTTTTTAGACCTATACTCAAATATAAACTGTTTCATTTAATTATACTTACCTAACTGATACTTAAAACAAACGGCAGGCAGTCTTTCTCTTTCGAATTAAAACTAGCAACTTGGAAGTAACACGGACATTCTAGTGTATTGGTTACAAAATCTTGAAAGTAAATTGAAATCCTTTTATTCTATCAAGTTTCAAAGGCTTTGTAATGACGAGAAACATTAGCCGTATTTATTAAAACTGTAAACAGTTGCTTGGAGGAGACCTTTAACCTCCGTGATTGATTTTTTGTATGTTTGCTCATTTAAAAAATAAAATACCAAATTAAGCCAATTTTCCAACCAAAATGAACTATAATGTCAAGTAAATTGAATAGCTACAGTAACCTAGATACGATAGCTAAAGTATCCTAGGTGCGATCAGAGCTATAGTAACCTAGATACGATAGCTATAGTATCCTAGATACGATCAGAGCTATAGTAACCTAGATACGATAGCAATAGTTTCCTGAGTACGATAATGGCTATGGTATCGTAGATACGATCAGGGATATAGAATCCTAGATACAATAGCAAATTCCTGTTTTAATCAGTGTAAAGAAATGCATGGTGAATTCAAGTGACTAAGCATATAATTGATTGAAGAAATAATTATATAAAGAAAGAAGTCCGTGTCAACTAAATACCAAATAAAAAGTAGGAAGGTACGAGCAGTTCACACTGAAATGTTATCTGTCTTCATTTCAAAGAAAGCGATTGGATGTTAAATATGCAATCAAAGGACAGAAACACACGCGTCTATATTTGTCAGAGGAACTTTCTTTATTGTGAGAACAGGATGCGTATCATTGTGTAAAATAAATAGTTAAACAGACAGCAGATTCCAAAGGTTGAACATGTAATAGACTGATTTAACAGTTATTTTGGTGTGAATGACCCAAGAAAAGCTGTGGAATAAAAGCCATGAAGAGTAAAGTAATTCGTCTGTGCAAGAAGATACAAATAATATTCCACTAGGGATGAACTCTTACGGTGAAGAACATTCATACAATATCTATTTACAGTCAATACAAATAATATTCCACTAGAGATGAACTCTTACGGTGAAGAACATTCATACAATATCTATTTAGAGTTATTACAAATTATGTGTTAATGATATTCAAAAGGTTTAAGTTCAGTTTAAGTACAAGTTTTTTATTTCGAATTGAAATTTATTCTCTTTCGCCCTCTCTCCCTTCACCCTCACCTTTCACTCTCTCACCCTTCACCCTCTCTCCTTTCACCTACTCGCCCTCTCTTTGAATTGCAGTCAGGTAGCTTCTTCTTCTCCCCATCCGTCATCTTCATGTTCTACCCGTCAGAACAATGAAGAACTGAGGGTGAATGGTGATAAATGAGGAGAAGAAAGGAGAACTGAAGGTGAATGGTGATAAATGAGGAGATGAAAGGAGAACTGAAGGTGAATGGTGATAAATGAGGAGAAGAAAGGAGAACTGAAGGTGAATGGTGATAAATGAGGTGAAGAAAGGAGAACTGAAGGTTAATGGTGATAAATGAGGAGAAAAAAAGGAGAACTGAAGGTGAATGGTGATAAATGAGGAGAAGAAAGGAGAACTGAAGGTGAATGGTGATAAATGAGGTGAAGAAAGGAGAACTGAAGGTGAATGGTGATAAACGAGGTGAAGAAAGGAGAACTGAAGGTGAATGGTGATAAACGAGGTGAAGAAAGGAGAACTGAGGGTGAATGGTGATAAATGAGGTGATGAAAGGAGAACTGAAGGTGAATGGTGATAAACGAGGTGAAGAAAGGAGAACTGAGGGTGAATGGTGATAAACGAGGTGAAGAAAGGAGAACTGAGGGTGAATGGTGATAAATGAGGTGATGAAAGGAGAACTGAAGGTGAATGGTGATAAACGAGGTGAAGAAAGGAGAACTGAGGGTGAATGGTGATAAACGAGGTGAAGAAAGGAGAACTGAGGGTGAATGGTGATAAACGAGGTGAAGAAAGGAGAACTGAGGGTGAATGGTGATAAACGAGGTGAAGAAAGGAGAACTGAGGGTGAATGGTGATAAACGAGGTGAAGAAAGGAGAACTGAGGGTGAATGGTGATAAACGAGGTGAAGAAAGGAGAACTGAGGGTGAATGGTGATAAACGAGGTGAAGAAAGGAGAACTGAGGGTGAATGGTGATAAACGAGGTGAAGAAAGGAGAACTGAGGGTGAATGGTGATAAACGAGGTGAAGAAAGGAGAACTGAGGGTGAATGGTGATAAACGATGGTATAAACTAAAATTATTTCCTTTTATGTTTTAAGAATAATCATAAACATTAATTTATTACGCATTCATGGATATATCTATTACTAGATATATTATATGTATATACTTTGCCCATTTGTTAATGATATATTGAATAATTAGTTATTCACATATAGTTTTAAATGCTAACATATTGAATATAAATGATTAATTCAACTAATAATCACTAATCATATGTAGCAATATATGCTTTAAAAGCAACATATGTTATAAATAATTATAACTAATGTCTATATAAATTACAACACATTGAAATTATTATCAAACACACTCTGGAAAATTTAATGAATGTAATAGAATGAAAATGAACTTACCAGAGCTACATGAATTATTTAATTCAAATAACATTTCGCTGTATCAGCTTCGTGTTAGTCATCAAACATGTATTTGAATCTATTGATGCATGCATTAATTGGAACATGTTTCAAATGAATGATTAAATGAACACGAAATATTAATATACAAGTAATATACATTATTAATTCCTATGTTCTTGTTTATTTTTTATTCAGTTTTGTACCTAAACTGGAGAGGTGAACGAGTTCATCCCTAGTGGAATATTATTTGTATTGACTGTAAATAGATATTGTATGAATGTTCTTCACCATAAGAGTTCATCCCCAGTGGAATATTATTTGTATTGACTGTAAATAGATATTATATGAATGTTCTTCACCGTAAGAGTTCATCCCCAGTGGAATATTATTTGTATTGACTGTAAATAGATATTGTATGAATGTTCTTCACCGTTAGAGTTCATCCCTAGTGGAATATTATTTGTATTGACTGTAAATAGATATTGTATAAATGTTCTTCACCGTAAGATTTCATCCCTAGTGGAATATTATTTGTATTGACTGTAAATAGATATTGTATAAATGTTCTTCACCGTAAGAGTTCATCCCTAGTGGAATATTATTTGTATCTTCTTACACAGACGTATTACTTTGTTATTTTATCTTTATTACAAATAAATTGAAAAGGTGTTCAATTATTACTTTCACACTAAAATATTTCTGTCATTAAAATAATTCTTAAATAACTTATTTCTGTTAAATTCTCCCCCTCCCTCCCCTTTCATTCTCCCAAACAAAAGGAATAAGCGGAGATTTTTTAACAGCCACCAATACAATATTTCCTTCGACTCGAATTAACATTTTTATTAAAATCTTCAAATCTTCCGGGCGAGTAAATTCCCGATCTGCAATTCCAGGCGGGAATGGAGATTCCGAACTCTCTTCTTCGATATTATTTTGTTTGTTTCCACAACTTCGATTGAATTAATTTAATATTTTCCACATTAATTTGGGACCGTTATATATTTAAATGAACCTCAACTAAGTTTTTGCAAGTTGATTGAATCTGGTAAAGTTTCGGACAGTTCTTTGTCAAGTTTCGAACAACTCTCTTCGATGATTGAAATAGAATTTAAATGACATTCAATTATTTTATTTTTGATATAGCGCATTCCTTAATAACGCAAACATATATAATTATATAAGGACATATTTATTCATAATAATAATTCGTTATTTTAATTGGTATCCATGATACCTGCAGGTATCATGGATACCAATTAAAATAGCAAGACTTTTTTATTGTTTTAAATTGTTTTATTATTTTGAAGCCATTTTTATTAATTTTTTTAATTTTCATACACTTTTCAATTGGCACGAGTTCCAAAACCACAAACTAAATTGCACTCTACTGCATTAGAGTGGTCCTAACCGCATTAAATATTTAAAAGAAGGCAACACTCCATTTCTATTCAACACAATCGGTCTCATGGGAGCACATTCTCCAATCGGTAATTTATCGGTACTGTCGCCACACAAACCAACAATTATTTTCTCACTGAAATTTATCCCTAGGAATTCTCCCCTTGGAATTAACAGCTGTGGAATTAGTAACGAAAAAAGAAAACTATATTCCTCCCTACAAATTGGAGACACTTTAATTGAATACTTATAGCTAGATGACCTTGACCTTTAACCCGACCGCTCAAAAAATCTAAAGATGGTTCCTGGACATTGACCAATCGTCTCACCAAATTTCAGGCAATTTGGTTGAATACTTTTTAAGTTATGCCAAGATAATCATTAAATAAATGAACACTGAAACATAACTTTCTGCAATTTACGAATGCTAGAATATAAATTAATTATAAAATTTCCCGTAATACGACCACCTCCGTATTAGTGCCTTCATGTTTAACATGCAATTAATATATTAGGACAAGCTGTCATTATTTTAGTTTAAAAGTTAAAATACGTAATAATATATATTAATTAATTCCTCGTACAAAATCCTTTGATGTGCGTTGTATAAATGTATCACTATTATTCAGATTAAATTCAATATTTAAATTAATTTAAAAGGAAACAAAACTTAGCATTAATTATTCTGATTAAAGTTACTTTAAATACATTTCTATAAAACAATTAATTAATCATCGCTTCCAATCACAAGTCAGCACATAACCTTGATAACAAATACTCTGAGTAAAATTACTTCTATTTATATCATTATAAAACGAAGAAATAATCATTGTATTCCGTCATTACGAAATGGTATAGAAATGTACTTCAGTTTTGTATTAATCTTTAAAAAACACACTATTAGTAATTGCTTCTAATCATTAGGAAACGGTCTTGAAATCTTATATAATAAACAATTAATCATTGTTTTAATCATTAGGAAAAGGAATTGAAATCTTATGTAGCAAATAATTAATCAATGTTTTAATCATTAGGAAAAGGAATTGAAATCTTATGTAGCAAACAATTAATCAATGTTTTAATCATTAGGAAAAGGAATTGAAATCTTATGTAGCAAACAATTAATCAATGTTTTAATCATTAGGAAAAGGAATTGAAATCTTATGTAGCAAACAATTAATCATTGCTTTAATCATTAGGAAAAGGAATTGAAATGTATTCTGTCCGTTACATCAGGCATTAGAATCCAATTTAAACAGATAGCATCATGGAAGATAAGGCTTTCTTTTCTTCCAATGCAAAACATTCTGTGAAAGGGGAGCCATTAGATCTAAATTGCTCTCTGATTGATATCTGTGACATCGAGAAACAAAACGATTCTTTTCTTATATAACTGTAATTGAACTGTTTAACTATCAAAGACTGTAGTTTAATTATTTATTTCCATGCAAATAGATACATTGTGATAATACAAATAGATAATAGAAAGATTTAGAAATAAAAACTGTAAAATTAGACACTACGTATATAATACAACATAAAAAATAATAATCCTTGCAAAATTTCTAATTTGAAATACTACATGGTTAATATCAGAAAAACTGACTGAATATGAAAACTAGAGAAATAAGGGGTTCATAATTTAATTATTAGTTCAGTAGGTATTTCTAATATGCTATTTTTCATGATGAAACGATTATTATCCTGCAAATTGTGATGACAGTTTTTTGTAACATTAGTTGGTAAGAATTTTACGTTTATCGATGCAATGTTGAAGAATTTAAAATGGAACATTACATGATTCTAATGAAACTATAAATGTTTCTCAAATTATTAAATTGAAACTTGGAATTCTTTTACAAACTAAATAATCCTGCAATGTTACACAGGTAACTATTTGTGTTTATAATAACTTCAATTATACACAAACAACCTGAGGCTATGTTAGAGCAATATTGATTACTATTATGAAAATGAATGGTTAGATTGGCAATTATTCACATGCTTTTACATTTATTCTTTTTTTATATATTATATATAAACACATTATATTTGTAGTTGTGTCGTACGTACGTTACGCCTTTCAGAAAAAGAGGAAAAGTCTTTGACTCGGTATAGGGGTTATAAAAACTATATAAAATGATCTAAATTGAATAGAAATTCAACCTTATGCAAAATCAGAAATAACTTCGGCAGTATAGAAAATTATATTTCTATACTACTGAAAATAGAGTAACTTATTAATTATCAATTAGCTACACATTTTCGGACACGTAAGAAAATAATATTTCGTACGTGTCCGAAAATGTGAAACTGATCGATAATTAAAAACTTCTTACCCTAGCTCAGAAAATATATTTATTTTGTTACACATATATAACAGCTCTAATTATATATATTATTCAAATTAAATCCTCATAGGATAAATGTTCTTGTGGTTATATCTCCAAGTGTCCTTCTAAGGACTTTCTAATAACTTGATACCATTTGGAGGAGATGGAGGAGATGAAGGAGATAGAAGGAGATGAAGGAGATAGAAGGAGATGAAGGGGCTACTTCAGAGGGAAACAGATCAGCTGCGACTGGCAACACTGAGTGATCTGAAGATGGCAACACTTGGTGAGCGGAAACTGGCGGTGTGACTAAAAATGTTCTGTTTCTTTCGTCTCAAATTTTGAGCATTTTAAACAACAGCGCATAAGGTTTAGAGATACTGTCTCTACCGCATAAGTTTCTATCGATAAAGTGCTGCAAGAATATTGTTTTTAAAATAATGTCCTTAAGGTTAACTCTTCTCTGATTGGTCGGCAAGTAGGAGGAGCCAACAAGGGGTGGAGCACAAAACCGTTTGTGCTCCACCCCCTGTTGGTTCCTCCTCCTTGTATACAGTTATGAGTTGAATTAAATTACATTTTAAACAATAAGAACTTTGAAACTCTAAACATAAACTGCTGTAATGTATAGTTTGTTGTGCCCGATAGTTAGTTGTACTGCACACTTCATGATTTTATAATGACCTGAAAGGGTATTCTGGCACGTCCCCCGATTCACTTATTGGTCAATTTCCATAGCCAATGAAGGAGTTAGTAACCTTAGGAACATTATCCTAAAAAACTGATCTGGAATGAACAATATTTTTGAAACTCTATTCTTAGTGATAGTAACCTTTTCATATCTAACGTTGCAGGTGCTACCCGTTGCTGGCAACACTCTAACAGTCAATATACCCTTCAATATGTTAATTGACATTTTATATTCTCTACTCAATCTAATTCTGTTAACGTTCAATTTCAATGATTAGTACTCAAAGGAATGTGAAATATTAAAACTAGTAAATATATTGATATAATAGTTTTGTAAACTATTCTGCAAACCTTCTAATTAATTACAACTATTGCATAATATGAGTTTTAATTCATGTCGAACCAGTTCTAATAATATAATTTTTACATACTCGAGCGTACCTAATCAAATTTCAATTTGCAGATGATGTCTCAATGCGCTATACAAGCGATTAATAAAAAAGGAAGATTATAAACATCCTAATCATCAGTTTCGAGATCAATTTACATTATTGGAGTCTATGGCCAAGTGTATTTCACCATCTGAGGTATAGCTACCTGTACCTGAAATCCCATCACCCAGCTCAACATTGATTACTTGGCCATTTTTAGATACAAGATATGACAATGCCTTCTACACGTTAACCCCTACACATTCACTGCACGCTATTCATAAAGCATTTAACGCAATATATATTGTTGTAGTTGAAGTAACAATGATATTTGTAGCAGAATTACAATATGGTTGTTTGTAGCAGAATTACAATAGGGTTGTTTGTAGCAGATCTTAACGCTGTGAAGTTACTAGATGTAGAAGGTACGTGATAGTCTTACGAGATAATGACGAGTAAAGTTACATCCTCAGGGCCAACGATTCGAAAAGAAAATTTCGTGTATGAGTTTGAGGCATTAGGGTACGATATTCTCGTACAGTTACGTATTACCGTACAGTTACGTATTACCGTACAGTTACGTATTACCGTACAGTTACGTATTCCCGTACAGTTACGTATTCTCGTACAGTTACGTATTACCGTACAGTTACGTATTCCCGTACAGTTACGTATTACCGTACAGTTACGTATTACCGTACAGTTACGTATTCCCGTACAGTTACGTATTACCGTACAGTTACGTATTCCCGTACAGTTACGTATTCCCGTACAGTTACGTATTACCGTACAGTTACGTATTACCGTACAGTTACGTATTACCGTACAGTTACGTATTACCGTACAGTTACGTATTCCCGTACAGTTACGTATTCCCGTACAGTTACGTATTACCGTACAGTTACGTATTACCGTACAGTTACGTATTACCGTACAGTTACGTATTACCGTACAGTTACGTATTACCGTACAGTTACGTATTACTGCACAGTTACATATTACCGTATAGTTACGTATTCCCGTACAGTTACGTATTCCCGTACAGTTACGTATTACCGTACAGTTGCGTATTGCCGTACAGTTACGTATTACCGTACAGTTACGTATTAACGTACAGTTACGTATTACCGTACAGTTACGTATTACCGTACAGTTACGTATTACCGTACAGTTACGTATTCCCGTACAGTTACGTATTACCGTACAGTTACGTATTACCGTACAGTTACGTATTCCCGTACAGTTACGTATTACCGTACAGTTACGTATTACCGTACAGTTTTACGATAAGTGTTAAAACTATTTTAGAAAAAATAATACAAGTGATTTACAGTTCCCAGAAAGAAAGATATGGTGGGTGCTACTCAATATTAGGAAAAAATGACCCTTTATATTCCATAATCCCACCGTAACTTTTTGTCAGGGTAAAGCTACTTTGTTGATAGAAAATAACAATATACTATTAATCAATATAAGATAAATTCATATTAAATTACGATTCTTTTTCTATTTTGATTACTAATTTGAAAGAAAGAGTTAGTAGTTATAAAAATTCCACCTACTTCCTACATAAATAACTCAGTTACGAAGCTATTTTTCCATGTTCCCGAGATATTTGCAAGCTAGCCATACAATATGCAATGATAATATAGAGCTCTCTATAAGAGCATAGATGTCTTACCTCACGAGTACGAGCTTCTCGAACAGCGTGAAGGGAAATTCGACCGGATATCAAATGTCCAAAAACCGTCTCTACAAAGTCGTAAAATGTAAATGATGTCAAAGACCATCATTCACAGGCCCATTTTGGCCTAAAGTGCAAAGTGAGGTGTGCGTACGGGGGGGGGGGAGGGGAATGAGATGGGGGGAAATAGTGGGGTGTGGGGTGACTGGGGGTATGTATGGTGGAAATGCTGGGTATAAGGGAAATAGTGAGACATTTTGACGTCAGTGTCGCTAGTAGAAGTAGGTATGGACACTGTATCACCTTCTGTGTACCATTGGTGTCATTTTGACGTCAGAGTCGCTAGTAGAAGTAGTTATGGACACTGTATCACCTTCTGTGTACCATTGGTGTCATTTTGACGTCAGAGTCGCTAGTAGAAGTAGATATGGACACTGTATCACCTTCTGTGTACCATTGGTGTCATTTTGACGTCAGAGTCGCTAGTAGAAGTAGTTATGGACACTGTATCACCTTCTGTGTACCATTGGTGTCATTTTGACGTCAGAGTCGCTAGTAGAAGTAGATATGGACACTGTATCACCTTCTGTGTACCATTGGTATCATTTTGACGTCACAGTCGCTAGTAGAAGTAGATATGGACACTGTATCACCTTCTGTGTACCATTGGTGTCATTTTGACGTCACAGTCGCTAGTAGAAGTAGGTATGGACACTGTATCACCTTCTGTGTACCAAATCGTAGTCAAAATCATCGTTTAATTTAATCCTTTTCATTAAGATTAATTTTCCAAGTCACTTGTGAAGCAACACTTTAATCAAAATTTAATCTTCCCAAAATCTCTGCTTGGAATTCCCGCTGTTATTACGACAGTAATTTAGAACTTGTGATGTCATACGGGAATGCGTCTGGAATGGGATTTGCCTTGGAATGGGCTCTGTGACACCTGGAATTATCCATGAAATCACAAAAATTCCACGTGTGTGACATCACGTATTCCAGAGTCATTCCGGCAACCGTAAAAGTTGTTTGTAAAATTATTTATTAACGCTGTTCCCAGGTTGTTTGGGAATTAAAATTGCGACAAAAGTTGTGGGGCTGGAATCCAGAGAATGTCTGATATTTCCATCATTTAATTAATGAAGTAAAAGGACAATGGTTCGTTTTAACTTAGTCATAGTGTGTACTAGTGAGTACACACTAGTTAACTAGCTCTTGTTCATGTGTAGTGAATTCAATTTATATGATGTGTTAGAAATTATATTTAAATACAAATACGCATTAATTATCAATAACTTTTGGACACGTAAGAAAAAACGATATAATTAACAATAATTATTCAATTTTTATTTTTATTTATTGGTATTCATGAAATAAAAATTGAATAATTATTAATATATCGTATTTTTCTTACGTGTCCGAAAATGGGGAACTGACCGATAATTAAGAACTTACCTTATACTGATTTAACAAAAATAATTCTACTCTGAATTTTATTTTGACGAATTTCTTTATTTATATTTGATTTTCATCATTCCGAACTGGTGATGTCCAGACTAATAAATAAAATGTAAGTGCAAACCCTGGATTCAATTACTTCAAAACCACAAATTCTAAAAGAATTCTAAAAACAAACCCGACCTTTCAGGAAAATTTCCCCAAAATCTATTCATGAGTAATTGAATTGCCGTGACTTTTCCATGCGCGCCAATAGCGGGTTTAGCCCGCACACTCGCATAACTCCCCCCATAAACAAAACAAAGTTCACTTGTTTTCTTTTTAGATCTGTTTTCTCAAATTGAATTGAGGGCAAAGTGTAGCAACTTTCGTCATTTGGGGTAACTTTAGCCTCGCAAATAGGGAAATAATTGCGAAGCATGTCAAGCCAACCTACACAAATATTTTGCTGCGGTCAGAAGTTATTCCTAACAAAAGTTTTCGTTATTGTTTATTTAAATTGGTATCTAATACCGCGTTTGAGCAGTTGGTCTCCATTTTGTTTCCATTTTTCAGCGCATATAGTTTTTCACTTGCATTAATAAAGTTGTTCGTTATTACCACATAATATGTAAAATATTTGTATAATATACAAATATATAGTAATTCTTTTAACTAATATATTTATGTAATATCAACAAATTACTAATAACAATATTTACTAATTCTACTTTAAAATTGAAACCATTTTATTTTTGAATAAAGTCAATGTTTTTTAATTGAGGCTTCAATATACACCACAAGTGTTCACTAAATTTCCTAACAAAGTAATAAAAATAAAACAATTCCCGATCCATGCGAATGGCGTCCTCTAACATTTAAATCCAGGAAAGTTCAGTCAATTCCGGCACTCTTTGATATCTGCCAAAAATGGTATTTTACTGAATTTGTCCTCCGTATTGACTGATAAAGCGATCAGAATATATAGCTGCTCTCTCTCTGTGGGTATAGGGTAAGTTACGAGTTATCGCACAGTTCCGCAATTGCGATCATATAATAAAGAAACATATTATAATTTAACTTAGTAGCCATGATACCTGAAGTTATCATAGAAGAGCACTGAAGGTATCATGGATACCTATAAATATCTGAAGGTATCATGGATACCTATAAATATCTGAAGGTATCATGGATACCTATAAATATCTGAAGGTATCATGGATACCTATAAATATCTGAAGGTATCATGGATACCTATAAATATCTGAAGGTATAATGGATACCTATAAATATCTGAAGGTATAATGGACACCAATTAAAATAGTGAGTTATCAAACGATTCCAAATTTTCGATCATACAAAATTAATTACCATCAAGTTGGTTATTTAAAGTCAACAGTGAAGGCTTTTTCGTTTCAAGCTTTCGAATAGAAATATGTCTTTTCACGTTTTATTTAATACATAACTAGCAAATTCTTCTAGAATTAATTCAACAGGTTTAAGTTCCTTATAAGTGTTAAAGACACACAACTAACCTTATTAACACTATCAGTAAGAATTCTCTTTCCTTGCACATTTCAACTCCTAATAAGATCGAGGTTAGACTAAACGCCAACCTCTGAAAGCTAATATTTATTTATTTCCAATTTATTTTCCTTATTTGTTTTATTTTTTGTTTAAAACAGCCTCATATTCATAAATTATCTTATTTTCCATTCATCCATTAGTATCCCCATACTAATGGATATTATCCATTAGTATCCCCATACTAAGGATATTATCCATTAGTATCCCCATACTAAAGATATTATCCATTAGTATCCCCATACTAAGGATATTATCCATTAGTATCCCCATACTAAGGATATTATCCATTAGTATCCCCATACTAATGGATATTATCCATTAGTATCCCCATACTAAGGATATTATCCATTAATTTAAATCCTCATGTACGTTAAAACATCAGAATTTTTCTTTTATATTTACATAATTATAAAATTATCTAGTGGAACAATCTGTAAAGTTATAGATTTTTATATAACCGTACTATATTGAACGGAATCTTTTATACTGTTGAATAATGGAAATAAATATCATTTTTTACATCAGAGTACAGTTTCTATTATTTACTTCTACTGTTCATGAAATAAGAGTCCCGACTAATTAATGCTGTGTAGCGTAAAAATGTTGGTAAAGTGACAGTATTCTATAAAACTGAGTGAAACAACATTATGATATACATAATTATGTTCATAAGCAAGAAGGAGTTATTCCTGGGAAATTAAGGAAATTATCCCAGGAATAAATTCTTTTTGCCTGAGTTATCTATGTTATAATTGTATTGCCCACATATGTTTCTATTCTATTGATAAATGAATAATCATTATACTAATTTCTATTTTAATTGTGTTTGTGTTTCGTACGTACGTTACGCCTTTCAGAAAAAGAGAAGTCTTTGACTCGGTATAGGGTTATAAAAACTATATAAAATGATGTAAAGGCTATTATGTTAATAAATTGAATAGAAATTCAACCTTATGCAAAATAAAATAGGAAATAACTTCAGTTGAATAAAAAAATGTGTATTTTTGTACTATTGGAATTTTGTTTAAATATAAATATTCATTCATCTCCAAACCATTCACACGATGTAGGTAGTAACTTTTTCCAAGTATTGTCATAAAAATGATAACAGTTTCATGTTTTATCATCAGAATATTAATAGCGACACATCCCTCTGTACATGAAAACAAAAGACTGTCGCAAAGCCACCTTAATCCAAACAAATGGAGACGAAAAACCATCCGTCATGTAACACCTGTGGTAGTGACCTTATGGTTGTTGTTCTGGTTGTTTAGCTGGTTGTGTTCATATTGTTGTTGTTTTTATTGTTATTCTTCTTGTTGCTATCGTTATTTCTTTTACAGTTGCATCGTTGTTATTCGCTTTGTCATTTACGTTCTTATTGTTATTGGGACATGAAATGCGAATACCTTACACACAAACATTCATATTTTTAATAATACTTATGAACAGGTATTATTATTTCAATTAAAACCTACGAATAGGTATTCCTACTGCGAATAATACCTAAGAATATACATTCATATTTAAAATAATACCTACGAATATATATTCCTATTTCATAATACCTATGAATATGAATGGAACATCTTCTACATCTCCAACTCCTTCTTCAAATGAATACTTTAAACATATTATCTAACTTCTATTATTGGAATTCAAAGGAAATATCTGAAATATAAAATGTAACCATGGACAGAAATATTATATCTACAATTTTATATAATCAATCTTAATTTATTTCTATTATAAAATATACATGATGAAATAAAATATGTGAAATTTTCAAAATGGCACGTAGTAGGTTTTTCACATTAGCAAATATGAGCACTAACATTATATTATGAATTACTGTTTGAATTTTATGGTAAAGATAAAATAAATCTATTAAAAAGAAAATTAATTAATTATCATAATACTCAAATATTTCTGTACAATTAAGTAGGAAAGGTTCCAATAAATTAACAACAAACAATTTAGTTTGATCATCATTTTGTTCCTGGGAATGTTTGTGTCTCGTAATTGATTTAAATGCAATTTACTGTAATTAGATGCAAGCTAGAGTGCACTTCCCATAAAAAAATAACAGCAATTACAGAGGGGGAAAAATTGGCGACACGCAATGCAGGAAAAACGAGAATAAAGAATTGTAAAAATGTAAATAAGTCCACGGATTTTGCTGAGAATATTTAACTTACTTTCGAAATTAAATTCAGAATGTTAGGGTAAGTTTCAAATTATCGGTCAGTTCCACATCTTCAGTCATGTAAAAAAAACTATATTATAATAATTGTTTAATTTTTATTATAATGGGTATCCATGATACCTGAAGGTATCAAGGTTACCATAAAAAATAATTATTAAATAATTATTATATCTTTTTTTCTTATATGACCGAAGATGTGAAACTGACCGGTAATTCGGAACTTAATCTAACGCTAGTTTTTCTGTTATGTAAAACAATTTGATGTAATTATTTAAATTAAAGCTTAAATTTAATGATAAATGAATAAGTTTTATAGTTATCGTATTAATTTTAATGCGAGGTAAATAATATAATGAATTAAATTCCCAGTGCGAAAATATAGGACATGTTAATTTTAAACAAACCAGAAGAGTTTAAACACTTTTATCATTAGAACAAATATATTAAAGTTTACAAATTATGGAACAAATAAATATACATATTACTCATATATGACTACAATATAAAACTAAGTAGATTGAAGAAAATAAATAGACAAATAGGATATCACAATATGTGTTTCCCAATTTATTTTACATTTGGTTTAAACATGGTTGTAATTTTTAAGTCAATAAGTCAAGCGAAAACAAAAAATAAAAAAATAAAAAATAACCTCAGAAAGTAACATTATGATAGGCAGTTTAATCTTCTTGCTTTAAATGGTAAAATATCGTGTTTCAAAAAATATATATATAGATATTAATCAAATAATATATAATTATTATTTTTACAATATAAATAAAATTCAGTTGATACTTTTTCATAATATCTTCCCAATCTACCAATACAGAAACTCAATATTAGTGGGAAAAAAAAAAGTTAACCAAATAATATTTAATCACTATTTTACCAGATAAATATAATTAATTTTCTCCAATATTTGCCAATCTACCACTGCAGAACTCAATATTAGTTAGTGGTATGTTTCTTACAGTAATTTGCTGAGAAACACTACAGCTTCTTATATCCCAGTAAATCACTTATCAGAGGAAAGATTGGCAGGAGGCTCCATAGGAGAGAAATAAGTCTATATTGGCTCTAGTAATAAATAGAGAAAAAGAAAGGGAATCGCAGGGACTGAGATGTGCAGAGAGAATTCTATTATTTGTTTATTAAAATGTAGTAAATATTATTGTGACGACATTGGAATGATATGTCGTATTGTAATGATAATGAAAATATTGGTACAATATTGGCAGGGTTGTAATAATATTGGCATAATGTTATCATAATTGGAAAAATCGTAATAATATTGGTAATATTGTAAAAATATTTGTAATATTGTTACAGTATTGACGAAATTTTAACTATATTGGCAAAGTTGTAACAATATTTGTAATATGGTTACAATATTGACTAACAATATCACGGCAATGTTGCCTCAAGAATATTTCATATCGGGGCATTAATTAAGTTTAAAAAATCAGTGGAGTTTTTTGATATAATAATATAATTAATGACTCTACTTATTAAATTCAATTATATAATAATATTGAAGCTTTAAGTTAAACAATGTGGTTTGTTTATTCCGTATTTTAATACAAATTGTAAGAAATCGTGGATAATATACATTATGCTGCATTAAAAATAACTGCACAATCATAATAATTTAATATAATAATTATATTTTAATATTCAAAGACATATAATTTTGAAGATTTAATCATATATGTGGATCTTGTCCATGTAACCTATAATTAATTAGAATTCTAATATTGATTTATATCTTTTACATTAGTCAATCAAATTGGTTCAAACGAGAAAAATTATTGAATATTCAAATTAATATTCGATAGAAATTTGCATGTAAAATATTAATATAAAAGAGTTAAAATAAACTTAATACATTTTCCATTAGTGTTGATGAAAACTAAGTATCACATATGAAAAAGAATGCCATGAGGTATGTTTGCCTGTGTGTTTTATTTAACTTGTAATGTTTGTACCATTAACGTTATTATACGAATGAAAAACAGGATAGTGAAAAAATTTTGTAAGATGAAAAGTAAATCAAATATTATTATAATTTCGACTGAAGGCTTATACATGATATCAAAAGTAAGTCAAATAGTGTTACTAATGCACTTGCCCGTTAAGAATAACGTGTTCTCGATAGTATCAATGTTTGTAACTAGTGTACTTGCAAGTTAAGAATAACGTGTTCTCGATAGTATCAATATTTGTAACTAGTGTACTTGCCCGTTAAGAATAACGTGTTCTCAATAGTATCAATATTTGTAACTAGTGTACTTGCCCGTTAAGAATAACGTGTTCTCAATAGTATCAATATTTGTAACTAGTGTACTTGCAAGTTAAGAATAACGTGTTCTCGATAGTATCAATATTTGTAACTAGTGTTTTTGCAAGTTAAGAATAACGTGTTCTCGATAGTATCAATATTTGTAACTAGTGTACTTGCCCGTTAAGAATAACGTGTTCTCAATAGTATCAATATTTGTAACTAGTGTACTTGCCCGTTAAGAATAACGTGTTCTCAATAGTATCAATATTTGTAACTAGTGTACTTGCCCGTTAAGAATAACGTGTTCTCAATAGTATCAATATTTCTTCAATTTACCTTAACTGTTATTAATAGATTAAAGTATTCATAGAAAACTTATTTATTAAATTAAATCATTTATTGAACTCGTATTAGTATTACTAATCATTTCACTATCCTGGTAACTTATTTAGCCAAATTTCTCAATATTACTTGAAGCGTCACAGACAGACAAATTAATTAAGTAAATCAAATATTAATAGCAAAGTTTGTAGACTAATAAGAAGTCGCATGTACCATTATTCATTGTATTAAATTGTAATTCCATGCAATTACATTAACCACAAATCCAACCAGATTTTCATTTAATTAAATAATTAGCTCGTGTTTAATCTGAAGTAGCAGTTTTGACGGGAAGTGCACTGTAGTTTGCATCTTATTACATTACAGTGCAATTAATTACGCGACATGGAATTACAAACATTTCCAGGAATGAAATGATGAACAAACTAAATTGTTTGTCTTGAATTAAATACAATAACATCAAATGATTATACATATTATAATATAATAAATAATACTAATATTCATTCGAAAACGAAAATTAATAATTCTAATTAGTGAAATGAAATTGATGATTATGATCAATAAATTGATTGGCAATGACAAGATTTTTGTCACTGACAAGATATTTGTCAATGGCAAGATATTTGTCACTGGCAAGATATTTGTCAATGGCAAGATATTTGTCACTGGCAAGATATTTGTCAATGGCAAGATATTTGTCACTGACAAGATATTTGTCAATGGCAAGATATTTGTCACTGACAAGATATTTGTCACTGACAAGATATTTGTCAATGGCAAGATATTTGTCACTGACAAGATATTTGTCACTATAGCTTCAGAGTCGCAATGTAAAACTCCTTAGCGTTGCCTCTGTGTTTCTGGTGTCTGTTGCAGAGAGGAATCGGATTCTTTATCAGCAGGTCATTGGAATGAGATTTAAAGGGAAGTGAAGAGTACAGCACGTGAATGTCTTAAAGAAAATTTAAAACTAGGAATTAATGTATGAAGGGATATTGCAGTTAGATCCAATTACTTAAACATTATGTGAATATGCAGTAGATACCATTTGGGTAAAGCAATACCCATTATATTATCTACAGTGTCTACAGGCCTCTCTATCTACAGTGTCTACAGGCATCTCTATTTACAGTGTCTACAGGCCTCTCTATCTACAGTGTCTACAGGCCTATCTATCTACAGTGTCTACAGGCCTCTCTATCTACAGTGTCTACAGGCCTCTATATCTACAGTGTCTACAGGCCTCTCTATCTACAGTGTCTACAGGCCTCTCTATCTACAGTGTCTACAGGCCTCTCTATCTACAGTTTATACAGGCCTCTCTATCTACAGTGTCTACAGGCCTCTCTATCTACAGTGTCTACAGGCCTCTCTATCTACAGTGTCTACAGGCCTCTCTATCTACAGTGTCCACAGGCCTCTCTATATACAGTGTCTACAGGCATCTCTATTTACAGTGTCTACAGGCCTCTCTATCTACAGTGTCTACAGGCCTATCTATCTACAGTGTCTACAGGCCTCTCTATCTACAGTGTCTACAGGCCTCTATATCTACAGTGTCTACAGGCCTCTCTATCTACAGTGTCTACAGGCCTCTCTATCTACAGTGTCTACAGGCCTCTCTATCTACAGTTTATACAGGCCTCTCTATCTACAGTGTCTACAGGCCTCTCTATCTACAGTGTCTACAGGCCTCTCTATCTACAGTGTCTACAGGCCTCTCTATCTACAGTGTCTACAGGCCTCTCTATCTACAGTGTCTACAGGCCTCTCTATCTACAGTGTCTACAGGCCTCTATATCTACAGTGTCTACAGGCCTCTCTATCTACAGTGTCTACAGGCCTCTATATCTACAGTGTCTACAGGCCTCTCTATCTACAGTGTCTACAGGCCTCTCTATCTACAGTGTCTACAGGCCTCTCTATCTACAGTTTATACAGGCCTCTCTATCTACAGTGTCTACAGGCCTCATCATCTACAGTGTCTACAGGCCTCATCATCTACAGTGTCTACAGGCCTCATCATCTACAGTGTCTACAGGCCTCATCATCTACAGTGTCTACAGGCCTCTCTATCTACAGTGTCTACAGGCCTCTCTATCTACAGTGTCTACAGGCCTCTCTATCTACAGTGTCTACAGGCATCTCTATTTACAGTGTCTACAGGCCTCTCTATCTACAGTGTCTACAGGCCTCTCTATCTACAGTGTCTACAGGCATCTCTATTTACAGTGTCTACAGGCCTCTCTATCTACAGTGTCTACAGGCCTCTCTATCTACAGTGTCTACAGGCCTCTATATCTACAGTGTCTACAGGCCTCTCTATCTACAGTGTCTACAGGCCTCTCTATCTACAGTTTATACAGGCCTCTCTATCTAAAGTGTCTACAGGCCTCTCTATCTACAGTGTCTACAGGCTTCTCTATCTACAGTGTCTACAGGGCTCTCTATCTACAGGCCTCATCATATACAGTGTCTACAGGCCTCATCATCTACAGTATCTACAGGCCTCTTCATCTACGGTGTCTACAGGCCTCTCTATCGACAGTGTCTACAGGCCTCTCTGTCTACAGTATCTACAGGCCTCTGTCTACAGTACCTACAAGCCTCATCATATACAGTGTCTACAGGCCTTATCATCTACAGTGTCTACAGGCCTCTACATCTAGAGTGTCTACAGGCCCCTATCTACAGTGTCTACAGGCCTCATCATTTACAGTGTCCACACGCCTCTATCTACAGTGTTTACAGGATTCTCTATCTACAGTGTCTACAGGCCTCTATCTACATTATCTACAGGTCTCTATCTACAGTGTCTACAGGCCTCTATCTACAGTTTCTACAGGCCTCTATCTACATACAGTGTCTACAGGCCTCTCTATCTACAGTGTCTACAGGCCTCATTCACAGTGTCTACAGGCCTCTATTCACAGTGTCTACAGGCCTCTATGTACAGTGTCTACAGGCCTCTATTTACAGTGTCTACAGCCCACTATCTACAGTGTCTACAGGCTTCTATCTACAGTGTCTACAGGCCTCTATCTACAATGTCTACAGGCCACTATCTACAGTGTCTACAGGCCTCTATCTACAGTGTCTACAGGCCTCTATCTACAGTGTCTACAGGCCTCTATCTACAGTGTCTACAGGCCTCTATCTTCAGTGTCTACAGGCCTCTATTCACAGTGTCTACAGGCCTCTATGTACAGTTTCTACAGGCCTCTATATACAATGTCTACAGGCCCCTATCTACAGTGTTCACAGGCCTCTATGTACAGTTTATACAGGCCTCTCTATCTACAGTGTCTACAGGCCTCTCTATCTACAGTGTCTACAGGCCTCTCTATCTACAGTGTCTACAGGCCTCTCTATCTACAGTGTCTACAGGCATCTCTATTTACAGCGTCTACAGGCCTCTCTATCTACAGTGTCTACAGGCCTCTCTATCTACAGTGTCTACAGGCCTCTATATCTACAGTGTCTACAGGCCTCTCTATCTGCAGTGTCTACAGGCCTCTCTATCTACAGTGTCTACAGGCCTCTCTATCTACAGTTTATACAGGCCTCTCTATCTACAGTGTCTACAGGCCTCATCATCTACAGTGTCTACAGGCCTCATCATCTACAGTGTCTACAGGCCTCTCTATCTACAGTGTCTACAGGCATCTCCATTTACAGTGTCTACAGGCCTCTCTATCTACAGTGTCTACAGGCATCTCTATTTACAGTGTCTACAGGCCTCTCTATCTACAGTGTCTACAGGCCTATCTATCTACAGTGTCTACAGGCCTCTCTATCTACAGTGTCTACAGGCCTCTATATCTACAGTGTCTACAGGCCTCTCTATCTACAGTGTCTACAGGCCTCTCTATCTACAGTGTCTACAGGCCTCTCTATCTACAGTTTATACAGGCCTCTCTATCTACAGTGTCTACAGGCCTCACTATCTACAGTGTCTACAGGCCTCTCTATCTACAGTGTCTACAGGCCTCTCTATCTACAGTGTCCACAGGCCTCTCTATCTACAGTGTCTACAGGCATCTCTATTTACAGTGTCTACAGGCCTCTCTATCTACAGTGTCTACAGGCCTATCTATCTACAGTGTCTACAGGCCTCTCTATCTACAGTGTCTACAGGCCTCTATATCTACAGTGTCTACAGGCCTCTCTATCTACAGTGTCTACAGGCCTCTCTATCTACAGTGTCTACAGGCCTCTCTATCTACAGTTTATACAGGCCTCTCTATCTACAGTGTCTACAGGCCTCTCTATCTACAGTGTCTACAGGCCTCTCTATCTACAGTGTCTACAGGCCTCTCTATCTACAGTGTCTACAGGCCTCTCTATCTACAGTGTCTACAGGCATCTCTATTTACAGTGTCTACAGGCCTCTCTATCTACAGTGTCTACAGGCCTCTCTATCTACAGTGTCTACAGGCCTCTATATCTACAGTGTCTACAGGCCTCTCTATCTACAGTGTCTACAGGCCTCTCTATCTACAGTGTCTACAGGCCTCTCTATCTACAGTTTATACAGGCCTCTCTATCTACAGTGTCTACAGACCTCATCATCTACAGTGTCTACAGGCCTCATCATCTACAGTGTCTACAGGCCTCATCATCTACAGTGTCTACAGGCCTCATCATCTACAGTGTCTACAGGCCTCTCTATCTACAGTGTCTACAGGCCTCTCTATCTACAGTGTCTACAGGCCTCTCTATCTACAGTGTCTACAGGCATCTCTATTTACAGTGTCTACAGGCCTCTCTATCTACAGTGTCTACAGGCCTCTCTATCTACAGTGTCTACAGGCCTCTCTATCTACAGTTTATACAGGCCTCTCTATCTAAAGTGTCTACAGGCCTCTCTATCTACAGTGTCTACAGGCTTCTCTATCTACAGTGTCTACAGGGCTCTCTATCTACAGGCCTCATCATATACAGTGTCTACAGGCCTCATCATCTACAGTATCTACAGGCCTCTTCATCTACGGTGTCTACAGGCCTCTCTATCGACAGTGTCTACAGGCCTCTCTGTCTACAGTGTCTACAGGCCTCTGTCTACAGTACCTACAAGCCTCATCATATACAGTGTCTACAGGCCTTATCATCTACAGTGTCTACAGGCCTCTACATCTAGAGTGTCTACAGGCCCCTATCTACAGTGTCTACAGGCCTCATCATTTACAGTGTCCACACGCCTCTATCTACAGTGTTTACAGGATTCTCTATCTACAGTGTCTACAGGCCTCTATCTACATTATCTACAGGTCTCTATCTACAGTGTCTACAGGCCTCTATCTACAGTTTCTACAGGCCTCTATCTACATACAGTGTCTACAGGCCTCTCTATCTACAGTGTCTACAGGCCTCATTCACAGTGTCTACAGGCCTCTATTCACAGTGTCTACAGGCCTCTATGTACAGTGTCTACAGGCCTCTATTTACAGTGTCTACAGGCCACTATCTACAGTGTCTACAGGCTTCTATCTACAGTGTCTACAGGCCTCTATCTACAATGTCTACAGGCCACTATCTACAGTGTCTACAGGCCTCTATCTACAGTGTCTACAGGCCTCTATCTACAGTGTCTACAGGCCTCTATCTACAGTGTCTACAGGCCTCTATCTTCAGTGTCTACAGGCCTCTATTCACAGTGTCTACAGGCCTCTATTCACAGTGTCTACAGGCCTCTATGTACAGTTTCTACAGGCCTCTATATACAATGTCTACAGGCCTCTATCTACAGTGTTCACAGGCCTCTATGTACAGTTTATACAGGCCTCTCTATCTACAGTGTCTACAGGCCTCTCTATCTACAGTGTCTACAGGCCTCTCTATCTACAGTGTCTACAGGCCTCTCTATCTACAGTGTCTACAGGCATCTCTATTTACAGTGTCCACAGGCCTCTCTATCTACAGTGTCTACAGGCCTCTCTATCTACAGTGTCTACAGGCCTCTATATCTACAGTGTCTACAGGCCTCTCTATCTGCAGTGTCTACAGGCCTCTCTATCTACAGTGTCTACAGGCCTCTCTATCTACAGTTTATACAGGCCTCTCTATCTACAGTGTCTACAGGCCTCATCATCTACAGTGTCTACAGGCCTCATCATCTACAGTGTCTACAGGCCTCTCTATCTACAGTGTCTACAGGCATCTCCATTTACAGTGTCTACAGGCCTCTCTATCTACAGTGTCTACAGGCCTCTCTATCTACAGTGTCTACAGGCATCTCTATTTACAGTGTCTACAGGCCTCTCTATCTACAGTGTCTACAGGCCTCTCTATCTACAGTGTCTACAGGCCTCTATATCTACAGTGTCTACAGGCCTCTCTATCTACAGTGTCTACAGGCCTCTCTATCTACAGTGTCTACAGGCCTCTCTATCTACAGTTTATACAGGCCTCTCTATCTACAGTGTCTACAGGCCTCTCTATCTACAGTGTCTACAGGCTTCTCTATCTACAGTGTCTACAGGGCTCTCTATCTACAGGCCTCATCATCTACAGAGTCTACAGGCCTCATCATATACAGTCTCTACAGGCCTCATCATCTACGGTGTCTACAGGCCTCTCTATCGACAGTGTCTACAGGCCTCTCTATCGACAGTGTCTACAGGCCTCTCTGTCTACAGTGTCTACAGGCCTCTGTCTACAGTACCTACAAGCCTCATCATATACAGTGTCTACAGGCCTTATCATCTACAGTGTCTACAGGCCTCTACATCTAGAGTGTCTACAGGCCCCTATCTACAGTGTCTACAGGCCTCATCATCTACAGTGTCTACACGCCTCTATCTACAGTCTTTACAGGATTCTCTATCTACAGTGTCTACAGGCCTCTATCTACATTATCTACAGGTCTCTATCTACAGTGTCTACAGGCCTCTATCTACAGTTTCTACAGGCCTCTATCTACATACAGTGTCTACAGGCCTCTCTATCTACAGTGTCTACAGGCCTCATTCACAGTGTCTACAGGCCTCTATTCACAGTGTCTACAGGCCTCTATGTACAGTGTCTACAGGCCTCTATTTACAGTGTCTACAGGCCACTATCTACAGTGTCTACAGGCTTCTATCTACAGTGTCTACAGGCCTCTATTTACAATGTCTACAGGCCACTATCTACAGTGTCTACAGGCCTCTATCTACAGTGTCTACAGGCCTCTATCTACAGTGTCTACAGGCCTCTATCTACAGTGTCTACAGGCCTCTATCTACAGTGTCTACAGGCCTCTATCTTCAGTGTCTACAGGCCTCTTTTCACAGTGTCTACAGGCCTCTATTCACAGTGTCTACAGGCCTCTATTCACAGTGTCTACAGGCCTCTATGTACAGTTTCTACAGGCCTCTATATACAGTGTCTACAGGCCCCTATCTACAGTGTTCACAGGCCTCTATGTACAGTTTCTACAGGCCTCTATGTACAGTTTCTACAAGCTTCTATCTACAGTTTCTACAGGCCTCTATGTACAGTGTTTACAGGCCTCTATGTACAGTTTCTACAGGCCTCTATCTACAGTTTCTTCAGGCCTCTATCTACAGATTCTACAGGCCCCTATGTACAGTTCCTACAGGCCTCTATGTACAATTTCTACCGGCCTCTATGTACAGTTTCTACAGGTCTTTATCTACAGTTTCTACAGGCCTCTATCTACAGTGTCTACAGGCCTCTATCTACAGTTTCTACAGGCCTCTATCTACAGTGTCTACAGAGCTCTATCTACAGTTTCTACAGGCCTCTATGTACAGTGTCTACAGGCCTCTATCTACAGTGTCTACAGGCCTCCATCTACAGTGTCTACAGGCCTCTATCTACAGTTTCTACAGGCCTCTATGTACAGTGTCTACAGGCCTCTATCTACAGTTTCTACAGGTCCCTATGCACAGTGTCTACATACCCCTATCTACAGTGTTTACAGGCCTCTATCTACAGTTTCTACAGGCCTCTATGTACTGTTTCTACAGGCCTCTATCTACAGTGTCTACAGGCCTCTATCTACAGTGTCTACAGGCCTCTATCTACAGTGTCTACAGGCCTCTATCTACAGTGTCTACAGGCCTCTATCTACAGTTTCTACAGGCCTCTATCTACAGTGTCTACAGAGCTCTATCTACAGTTTCTACAGGCCTCTATCTACAGTGTCTACAGGCCTCTATCTACAATGTCTACAGGCCTCTATCTACAGTGTCTACAGGCCTCTATCTACAGTGTCTACAGGCCTCTATCTACAATGTCTACAGGCCTCTATCTACAGTGTCTACAGGCCTCTATCTACAGTGTCTACAGGCCTCTATCTACAGTGTCTACAGGCCTCTATCTACAGTTTCTACAGGCCTCTATCTACAGTGTCTACAGAGCTCTATCTACAGTTTCTACAGGCCTCTATGTACAGTGTCTACAGGCCTTTATCTACAGTGTCTACAGGCC
>CANNZV010003880.1:0-21675 GCA_947561585.1 Caprella mutica | reverse complement strand
CTCCATCTCAATAACTGTTTTGTGTGATTTAATTTAAGATAAGGAGTTTCGTGTGGTTTAATTCATAAATATTTATAGAGTCTCTTTCTGGTGAATAAATTAGGGGACTAATTCGGAACAGAATGAGAGTGTCATCTCCTGCTGTCACACCTACCAGTTATACCTACCCTCACACCTACCAGTTATACCTACCCTCACACCTACCAGTTATACCTACCCTCACACCTACCAGTTATACCTACCCTCACACCTACCAGTTATACCTAGTCATACCTACCCTCACACCTACCAGTTATACCTACCCTCACACCTACCAGTTAAATGTCATACCTACCAGTTATCCCAGCCAGTTATACCAACCCTCATACCTACCACTTACACCTACCTCTCATACCTACCACTTACACCTAATACCTACCTCTCATACCTACCCTCATACCAACCTCTCACACCACCTCTCACACCTACCTCTCACTCTCTTATAAGTCATCTTCACGTCGCTTGTCTATTTATCAAACCAGGGGCTTATACCTCCTATTAATTAGCTCACCCCCCCACTCCCCGTTAATAATCCCCTGAGGGGGGGGGGGGGTACTGGGGGTGTCACTGATAATCATACCCCCATAAAATAGACTGCCTTTTCAGTTGATTTTCAGACATTATTCCTGTTGCAAATTAGATACTGAATTGGTTACATCTTGTGTTTTTGAACATGTTTCCCCTCTCAAGGTTTTACCAAAGAATTTACATGTTAAATTGATGCGGACAGGATTTACTATGATCTGCTTTCTGAGGTAACTTCCAAGAAGACGATTTGGGGTAACTTGCAGTAGGTTTAGGGTAAGTTTCGGTAGTTTTAGGGTAATATTAAATACCACTTACACTAATGGAATATGGAAATGTTTTAGTAAGGCGTTTTAATTTTAATTTCCTTTAGTCAATCAATTCAGTTTCCAGCCTTATAGAGGAATGATTTTTTTGTATTGTTTCACGTTTTTTTTATTTAATACTGTATATAGTCTCAAAAATGACATTAGGGTAAGGACCGAGTTATCGGACAGTAACACATTTTCGAACATGTAAAATATAATTTAACGTTTTATATCATTATTTTAATCGGTATCCATGATACCTGAACTTACATTTTTATTAGTATCCATGATACCTGCACATATTGTGAATACTAATTAAAATAAAAGTACAGTATCATGGATACCAATAAAACAACGAGATAAAATGTTAAATTTTATTTTGTAAGTTCGATAATGCAGAACTGTCCAGTAACTCGTCCCTTACATTACAATCAAATTCTTTACTTCTGACCAAACAAACCTCACCTCAAAATAACTCAAAAACATTTCCAAATCCTCCAAAGCATCTTCAGACACAAAGCAAAAGGTAGTTAGCAAATCCTCCTCTAACAATTTCTTACCTAAATGTGTTGTTAGTGTGCCTTGGTACAAACAAAGGTGTGTTTGCACTCAAGAAATACTAGTTAGTTTAACCCTAAAAATCTAACCCTGAACAAATAGCAAAAATATTTCTAAAAAATTGAAAAAAATGTCCATTTAATATTTGTTTATTACATGTTTTATACAGTGATTTAATATCTATCAATTTAATCAATTTTATTGCTTCTTATTATAAGAAGAATGATGATACCTAATTAATATTGTAATTGATTTTATTCATTTATTTAAATTGATTATGTGTATACCCAAACATTGCCGTATCTATGCTACAATAACAGATATAAATAATATTCATTTAATAATAAAATTAAAAAAAATCTGATACTTTTTGATGTAAGATAGCTACGTATCCTTGATACCTAGATGGTGAAGGGTTAAAATTGATTGCGTATCGTTGATACAGTATAGTGAAGGGTTAAATAGACTGCATCTTAACGCATAATTGGAATGTGTGTTGCATTGTACTGTAGATGATTGTACAGTACAATAGTTAGTACAATAGCTGTAGGTAGTTACAATAGCATGCTTGCTTGGATCACTTAATTAAGAATGCCGTAGAAATATCTTGGAAGTAAGCCTTTGAGGAATTATCCTGCAGAAATATTTTAAAGTGATTGGCAATGTTTGCTGATATTATTCTATAGTTTGTGATTTACTTTAACTATTTATTTATTTTATTTCAGTTGATTTATTTATTGAATGGATATCTTTTAATAAGTTTTTATTTTATCATTCAATTTAAAACGAATATTTTATTTTTACTTTATTTTTTTTTGATATTTTGTACATATGTAGTATTTACATTTTCTACATTTTTCTAATTAATTTTTCTTCTAATTCTTCTTTAGTGACAGAGCATGTTTCCCCTTGTGCTTTATCCTGGGAAACATGTTAAGCTAAATGAAGGAGGATAACATGCTATAGCGGGTTGTCATAGCCGCTATAGAATATAATGTTAATCGTATAGGCTCTACGAGTGCCTATATAAAACCACAACACAAAATATAAAGAAGACCCAATCATGATGAAAAATAATTTATAATCATATATAATTTCATTGAATGTATATTATTTATGAAATTCCATTAAAAAAATTATCTAATTCAGTAAAAATCAAATAACTAATTTTTCTATTTATTATTTCTCCCGATGTTAATATTTTCCATTGATGAGCACGTCGTATCTTTTGTGGTTCCATGAGCACAACTCCATACTTCACAAAGCACTCTCATATTTTCTGTGACAAATCAATTAATGTAAGACTGTTATTTCAGGTCCCCATCCACTGTTATTTTAGCTGTTACTCCAAAACTCCGAAGAGCATATTATCCCTGTGTGCACCGCTCTTTTGTGTAGCTTTCATGCATCCCTATTCTACAGGAGCTTTAACCCTTCACTGCCCAAGTGGTCAATTTATACACATAATTCAATTTCAGTAGTTGATACAGTCTAAAGACGTATCTATGATACAGTTTAAATTTGTATCATAGCTGCATATTAAATCCGTATCATAGGTACTCTTTTTAATTATTTTTTAAAGCCTATTAATGGCCAAATTATTTGGTTTTCTCATACCATTTTGGGTTAGATGGTTGTCACTTCGGGACATACGGGGTTGTTGGTTGTTAAAAGGGTTTTAGTGGGCTTATAACCCTGTGTGTGGTTAGTAGCAACCCTCTGTAAAGAACATACCAATATATATGTACAATTGGTATCAATTAACATTCACTTAATACGCTAGCGAAAAATTGACTGCTGAATTGGGGAATAAAGCTATAGGAAGAGAATTGTAGGAATAAAATTTATAGGAATAAAATTTATAGGAAGTGAATTGTAGGAATAAAATTTATAGGAATAGAATTTAAAGGAATAAAGCTATAGGAAGAGAATTGTAGGAATAAAATTTATAGGAATAAAATTTATAGGAAGTGAATTGTAGGAATAAAATTTATAGGAATAGAATTTAAAGGAATAAAGCTATAGGAAGAGAATTGTAGGAATAAAATTTATAGGAATAAAATTTATAGGAAGAGAATTGTAGGAATAAAATTTATAGGAATAGAATTTAAAGGAATAAAATTTATAGGAAGAGAATTTATAGTAATAAAATTTATACTCTTCTTTTAAAATAAGCAGTCGATATAATATCTAACGATAGCATTAATTACTATAAACTATATCGTCATCGAACAATATAAAGCGTTTGTTCTCAGTTATATTTCTTTTTAATATCTTTTATTTTATTTTTAGAGTTGGAAGTTATCGAAATGATTATGGTTGAATGGTAGAAAAATCTTATATTTTTGTTCTAGTTGAATTGTTTATTTTTTTTTCCTTTTTGAATCACGTCTGGTTAACAAAATTCAAATCACGAGTTTTCGTGTTGAATTAATGGTTTCAAATTCACGCATTATAATTTTGGTTGAATGGTTGCATCACCAACCCTATAGATAACCGTACGTCAACCCTCTCCCCCACCCCTCACCCCCTCTATCCATAAGGTTAAACTACCGCTAAATTGCGGCACGTGACCACGGATGAGCCGCTAAAACTAAAGGGCGGAAAGATAAATAAACCCAGTCGATAATTTAGAGCTGCTAAAGAGAGCATTTCTCGAGTGCAATTTATTATTTTTGCAGAATATCATCGAAAGTAATTGTCTGTTTTATTTGAATTAACTAATTTGAATTAACTAATATTATTCGACTATCAGGTACAGAAGATAATTAGGTATTGTCACTATAGTGTAACTTCTGATAATTATTTTAAGAAATAAATAGATTGGAAAGATAACAATTAATTTTTATCAGAACTATTTTTATATATTGCATTATTTTTATTGTCTCTAGTTTTCATTATATTTCAATATATTTTCATTAAAATATTCTTCGTATATATATTTATTTTTGACTGTAGATAGGGTAGGTTACAAATTATCGGTCAGTTCCACATATTCGGTCGTATAAGAAAAAACGATAATAATAGTATCCAGTCTATATATGTATCCATGATACTAGCTACTGGTATCATGGATTTCAATAAAATAAATTTATATTCATTATATCCCTTTTTGTTATATGACCGAAGATGTGAAGCTGACCGATAATTCGTAACCTACACTATATCTTTCAAATTAGCTCAAATTTTAACAGTTTTTGTGTGGGTCATATGTGACCACTAAATGAGTATTCATCAAATATCACACATTGAGTGGGTCAAAGTGACTCACTTTATACTTTCTGTGGGTATATGTTCACGCCGCATTCCTAACTCTAATGGATAACATAGGAAGAAAGAGTACAGAACTAATAAAGGAAGAATAGAACGCTAAAGCTGCTAAAAAATGCTGCGGCTGATTTCATGCGCTAGTGAAGTAGACTGGGAAGCACGAGCCAACCAGCATTGCTTGGTGTTAATCAACCAGCATTGCTTGGTGTTAACCAACCAGCATTGCTTGGTGTTAACCAACCAGCATTGCTTGGTGTTAATCAACCAGCATTGCTTGGTGTTAATCAACCAGCATTGCTTGGTGTTAACCAACCAGCATTGCTTGGTGTTAATCAACCAGCATTGCTTGGTGTTAATCAACCAGCATTGCTTGGTGTTAATCAACCAGCATTGCTTGGTGTTAATCAACCAGCATTGCTTGGTGTTAATCAACCAGCATTGCTTGGTGTTAATCAACCAGCATTGCTTGGTGTTAATCAACCAGCATTGCTTGGTGTTAATCAACCAGCATTGCTTGGTGTTAATCAACCAGCATTGCTTGGTGTTAACCAACCAGCATTGCTTGGTGTTAATCAACCAGCATTGCTTGGTGTTAATCAACCAGCATTGCTTGGTGTTAACCAACCAGCATTGCTTGGTGTTAATCAACCAGCATTGCTTGGGGATTAACAAGAAAAAGAACATTTTGGTATGAACATATTATAATAATAGAGTAGAATTTATATATTATATGCTGATTTTGTCCTTTTCCATTTAATTCATTTAATCATTTTAATTTATTATCTTACTGGTTGATTACACAAGGAGTTTTATTTTAATTTTATGAAAGTAGGGTAAGTTACGAGTTATTGGACAGTTCCCATAGAGTAATAATATTATATACTAGAGAGAGCTAGCTAGTTGTGCAACGACTGCAGGACGCTTAAAACCTTATTTTGTTTCAGTCATAGAGTTATGATAAACTACTCTAGAGAGAGGAAGTGTTGCAGGGATTGCAGGACGCTAAGGAAGACGGTGTAAAACCTCATTTTGTTTCAGTTATATCATTTCTTCATTAAACTGACGCTAGATTGCCAGTCACGAGACTTAAAAAATAAGGATTTGAGCATCCCGCAAGACGCGATATTATTTTGGCCACTGACTCACCACTTGACAGTTCCACATTCAAGATCATATAAGAAAAATTATAATTTGAAATATAAAGTTATATATGTTAATTGAATTTGTTTTCCTTATTTGCTCGAAAATGCAGAACAGTCCAATAACTCAGAGTTGGTATCTATGGAACCTGCAGGTATCATGGATACCAATTGATATAATTTCAATATTATTTGTTAGTATTATTCATTTTAGTTTCAATTATCATGTAAAAGGTTCAAATTTTATTGTTATTTCAAAGCAATAGACGTTTTTTAGGCCTTTATATGTACGTATTTAACCTGCTTAATTTCGAAATAATTTTGTGAACATAGTTATTTTTTTATCGCTTATTATATTTATTATATTTAAATAGATGATAAATTCATTCATATTTTATTTTGAAAAGTTCATATTTTTATTATATTTCTCATTTTAATTTTACTTTTCAGTACTATTTTATTTTTCATATTTTCTACCCAGGCAAGAGGGATTTATTCCTGGGATAATATAGAAATATCCCAGGCAAGAGGGATTTATTCCTGGGATAATATAGAAATATCCCAGGCAAGAGGGATTTATTCCTGGGATACCAAGGAAATACTCCAACCAAAAAAAATGACTTTATTCCTGTGATATCCTGGCATCTACTTCGATAATGTATATTTTTTCAAATTCCTAGTTTTTACATTTTATTCTAATTATTCTAAAGATATTTCATGACATTTTTCCTGTGTTTTTTCTAATATTTTCCCCCTGTCTAACTTCCATTTCCCCCACATTTCTGGGGTAACTTTTCTTCCCACCTCTATTTTCACTTCACATGTCTTACCTTCCTTTAACTACCAACATTCACAATACTAACGATGAATAGGAGACGGTAATTGAGTAACAACCCTTATTATTTTTAAATATTGCAGAAGGTTATTTTTTGATGGGTGTTCAACCAAAAAGTATTCAACCAAATTGCCTGAAATTTGGTGGGACGATTGGTCAATGTCCAGGAACCACTTGGTTATATTTTGGGAGTGAACAGGTAAAAGGTCAAGGACATTTATAACTCAATAACTTGTATCGGTAATAACTCCTTGTATCGGTACTACCTCTTGTATCAGTACTACCCCTTGTATCGAAACTACCCCTTGTATCGGTACTACCCCTTGTATCGAAACTACCCCTTGTATCGGTACTACCCCTTGTATCGGTACTACCCCTTGTATCGGTACTACCCCTTGTATCTGTACTACCCCTTGTATCGGTACTACCCCTTGTATCTGTACTACCCCTTGTATCGGTACTACCCCTTGTATCGGTACTACCCCTTGTATCGGTACTACCCCTTGTATCGGTACTACCCCTTGTATCGGTACTACCCCTTGTATCAGTACTACCCCTTGTATCGGTACTACCCCTTGTATCAGTACTACCCCTTGTATCAGTACTACCCCTTGTATCAGTACTACCCCTTGTATCAGTACTACCCCTTGTATCGGTACTACCCCTTGTATCGGTACTACCCCTTGTATCAGTACTACCCCTTGTATCAGTACTACCCCTTGTATCGGTACTACCCCTTGTATCAGTACTACCCCTTGTATCGGCACTACCCCTTGTATCAGTACTACCCCTTGTATCAGTACTACCCCTTGTATCAGTACTACCCCTTGTATCGGTACTACCCCTTGTATCAGTACTACCCCTTGTATCAGTACTACCCCTTGTATCGGTACTACCCCTTGTATCAGTACTACCCCTTGTATCAGTACTACCCCTTGTATCAGTACTACCCCTTGTATCGGTACTACCCCTTGTATCGGTACTACCCCTTGTATCAGTACTACCCCTTGTATCGGTACTACCCCTTGTATCAGTACTACCCCTTGTATCGGTACTACCCCTTGTATCAGTACTACCTCTTGTATCAGTACTACCCCTTGTATCAGTACTACCCCTTGTATCTACATTACCTCTTCTTCCCAACATTTAATTTCAGTTTTTCAACTCCCTTTTCATCTCACCCCTTCATAATCTAATAAAGGGGGGGGGGAGGTTGGAGGGGGAAGAATGTTAGAGAGGTGGAGGGGAGGGGGGGGGGGGTAAGGAGCGTATATGCGTTTTCGAAGGGGAAACCGTTGGATTGCGTGGGAAATTTAGAGGCAAGGAAGCTGCACAAAATGGATGAATGTACAGTCATTTGATGAAGTGAATTGTACAGTGTACTGTATATAACTGTACAGTGTAGTGTCTATAACTGTACAGTGTAGTGTCTATAACTGTACAGTGTAGTGTCTATAACTGTACAGTGTACTGTATATAACTGTACAGTGTACTGTATATAACTGTACAGTGTACTGTATATAACTGTACAGTGTACTGTATATAACTGTACAGTGTACTGTATATAACTGTACAGTGTACTGTATATAACTGTACAGTGTACTGTATATAACTGTGCAGTGTAGTGTATATAACTGTATCGAACTGTATAATGGTTAGGGTATGTTCCGAGTTATTGAACAGTTCCACATTTTCGATCATAGAAGAAAAAAGGGTGCTAGGACAATTGCCACCCGCGGACAATTGCCACCCGCGGATAATTGCCACCCCCGGACAGTTGCCACCCGGACAATTGCCACCCCCGGACAATTGCCACCCAAATAATTATTATCAGGCCACTTAACTTTAAAAAATGGTGATAAAATATGTATATTATTTTTGTACGATTAATTATTAATTATATACATTATAAGATTAAAAAAAATATTATTCGGTTTCTGAATGTGCTTTTTAAATCTTATATTCTTTAAATCTTATGTTATTGAATACTTTATACCACTTCTTTAGAACGATTCAAAACTGTTTAATTCCCTTCGTCTATAACATTTTCAGGATTTATGATTTTAAAAACATATTGTCACAACCCTAATTATATTGTCAGGATTCTCAACTTGTAAATTATATTAAATTATATTATTAAATAATTATAAATAAAGACCTATTCCGGGCGAGATATTTTAATTCTATTAATGGATTATCGTCTGCTTCAGAAATTTGGTTTACTAATGACTATATCACTGACATCAAAAGGAAATTAAATACAAGGGACTTGAAGAAGCAGTCAGAAAGGAAAGTGGCTCCATGAACAAAGTCATCTACCACCGTGGGTGACAATGCTCATGGATGCAGAAAAGCTACTCTGTGAATGCAGTCACTTAAAAAGGAAAAAATTAAATGTGTAATGAATTTTCTCATCTTATAATGTATACAAATAATAATTAATCGTACAAAAATAATATACACATTTCATCTCCATTTTTAAAGTTAAGTGGCCTGATAATAAATATTTGGGTGGCAATTGTCCGGAGGTGGTAATTGTCCGGGTGGCAACTGTCCGGGGGTGTCAATTGTCCGTGGGTGGCAATTGTCCGCGGGTGGCAATTGTCCGGTCACGGAAAAAAGATATATTATACCTAATTATTATTTAACTTTTATTATGATTAATATCCATGATAGCTACCTGTATGTATCATGGATACAAATTATAATAAAAGTTAAATTTTATTTTTTATTTTAAAGTTTTATTTCAGATACGATAAAATTTTGACTGCTTGAAATTTAAGTACTTTGAAATTTTGAAATTTAAGTACTTGTGAATATCTAGGTAGGCGTCCTTTAGAAACTATAAAAGTCACTATCTTCAAAACTAAGCAGTTTTGATAATTTAAGTTTTCGTGAAACAATGTTTGTTTTATGTTAAATTCCCCATCTATGTCACAAATAACTATGGAATCAGGGTATTAATATCTCGATAATGAAACATTTCTAGACATTTTGTTGTTCCTGAAAAAGTGTTTAATTTGTGTTTTTACGCATGCTGTCAAATTTAGTGGAAAATGAAACAGCCTGTATATTGTATACATATAAATATATGCAGTAGATATTAAACGATAGATGAATGTAGTTATGATAGACTACTCTAGAGAGAAAGTGTTGCAGCGATTGCAGGACGCTAAGGAAGACGGTGTAAAACCTTATTTTGTTTCAGTTATATCATTTCTCCATTAAACTGACGCTAGATTGCCAGTCACGTGACCCAAAAATAAGGATTTTAGCGTCCCGCAAGACGTGATATTATTTTGGCCACTGACTCACCACTTGGATAGATGGCATCGAAGTTAATATTAATGGATTTGTGGTCTATATTTCTATATGTGGATTTTAATTTCATTTTGAGAGTTTCGTAAGAATATCTGCTGCCCACTTAATGCAAATTTAAATATATATTTTCTATGAGTATCATGCATTTAAGGTTATTTGAATAAAAGAGAGTGTTATCAGTCGATATCTTCTTTATTTCATTGTTATTATTGCCTCCTCTATAGTATAATAGACACGTAGAAATTGAATATACATGATAATTATATATGTTACAGGTATCTACAGCAAGATATATTATGTAGATGATTTTAATCAAGGTTTCACTGTTGCATAACGAAGTATGTTCTACTTTGAAATTTTATTAAAAATTCATTCGATAGAAAATTATCAAAAAAATGTTGAAAATTAAATTTCTTAAAAAAAATTAAATTCTTTTTAATATCTGAATTCTAAATCAAGTTTCCATAGAAAGGTATATATTTTAACTGAAATGACTGCTTTGTATTTCAAATAAAACTGTCGGGAAAATTCTACGATACAAGAAACGAAGCCGTCCGAAAACCCGCAATATTTAGCTTCGAATATTGACTTGTTACATCGAATATATTTCATTATTTTTATTCGCTTTTAAAAGAAGAACTTTTTGAAATTTTATCTGGTACATAATTCACATCTTGTAACTGACACTTTATTTATTTTTGTGATTTTTTCTGTAGGCATATTTTGATGTATACTGAATGATTGCAAAATAAATGAACTATAAAAAAAATACAATTTTAGTTATATAGCAAATGTATTAAAGACAATTTAAATAATGTATTTCAATTTAGTCTACCTTTTAGAAATCAATTAAAAAACAATTTATTTTTTATCAAATATCGATTATAAAATAAGTATAAAATGAATTTTTTTGCTCCAAGTAATTATTTGTATCTACAATAATAAATTATTGAAATTTACAATTATGTACAGTAATATGATATATATTTACATACACATTTAGTAAGGTTAGAAACAAATTTTTGGAACTCTAAATGTGAACAGATTGAGAATTTTTAAATGCAATCTAATATCTTTGGTTTTCAATAACAATAAAAAGAATAGAGAAGTCGTCCCTAGGAGAATTTATTAGCGGCTTCGTCGTAATAAGAAGATGAATATTTATAGGTAGGTCGAAAACCAAGCTGGCACGAAGCAGGATTCGTGAGGAGTCGTTGAGATTCGAACATATCTCTGACGTTTGGAAAGCCGTCCGAAGTGGTTACGTTGCCGGGTGCTGTTCCCGATGAAGTCGGCGATAGTTCGCCTTGTCCCCCGCCGCCGCCGCCGTACCAACTTCTTGCGTATGTCCCTATCAACCCTCCTGTAGGAGGAACTGTAGATGGCTCCTCCGGAATGGTTCCTAAAGGTGACCGGCACTCTGCTGTGTACTGGCAGTAGGCCATGGTTGCATCGTAGTACATGTTGGGGGTGGGTGGTCGGAAGGGATCGCAGTGGTGGGTGTGTTGCTGTGGCTGGTGTTGCTGTTGGAGGTGGGAGTGGTGGAGACCGTTTAAATGGTGGAGCTGTTGGTGCTGCTGTTGATTATCCACATGAGCAGATGTAGACGTTTCAGGAAGAACTGTTGACGGCTGTTGTTGTATGGCCGATGTTGTTTGAGGCGAAGATATCGATTGTTCTTGAGAGGTGGGAGTATTAGATCCCGGCAATTGGCTGTCCTGCAAATGCTGCTGATGTTGTAGAATGTCGACAGCGGAAGGTATGATGGATGGTGACAAGGTTGCATGTCTACCATCTTCCTTCCTTGTTATTGGCACCAGTGAGTTCACACTGAATGGGGATATGGTGGAAGGATCTAAGTAGCCTTGGGATGAGTCCTGCGTTTGCATAGGTATTGACTGTAAAGCTTTTGCAGAGGGGGATCTACTATCACTTGTACACGTGCCTAGTAATTCTGCCGCATCTAGTGGCTCCTGTTTGGGTTGACACAAGGGGGATAGTGGCGTGGTGGTGGTGTTTGCTAGAGGATCTGACGGTAATCTCGTGAGAGGATTACCTGTACAAGTTGTGTGTAGAACAGACTGCCTTTCTGGGGGATCTTCATGATGGTGATGGTGGTGGTTATTATGATGGCCTCTCTTACCAGAATCATCTTTTGCTTCTTTTCCACCTGACTCCTTCTTCTTGAACCTCTTTCGTCTTCTCAAGTAAGAACCATTATCAAACATATTGCGGGCCTCGGGATCCAGGGTCCAGAAAGAACCTTTACCAGGTTTCTTGTCGTCTCTGGGTATCTTGACGAAACATTCGTTGAGACTTAGATTGTGTCTGATGGAGTTCTGCCATCCCTGTTTGTTGTCTCTGTAGTAGGGGAATTTATCCATTATGAACTGGTAAATGCCGTTAAGAGTTACCTTCTGATCAGGTGCATGCTGTATCGCCATTGTGATGAGGGCTATGTAAGAGTAGGGGGGCTTTACCATGTCTTTATGTACAGAGTGTTGGCCAGGGTAGCTGTAAGGGTGGTACCGACTCATGCCATAGCCGTCATAGCCGTAAGTGTTAGCCATTGGCATTTGCTGTAGAGCTACAGAGGGATATGTAGAAGCTGTGTGTCTGTAGTAGGCCTGTTGATCGCTAAATAAAGTATGCATCTTAACGGGATAGGCTGCTGCCCACTGATCACAGAAATTGGAGGTCATGTTTTTACTATGTACTTTTAGATTGATTTATATTAAAACTCCTTCCAGTATCAGTATCGAACTTAAATTGTTTTTTAAACTCCCTGATTACTACACTGATTAACTGATCATGCCCCTGATTATCACACTGATAAATTGATCGTATCCCTGATACCACACTGATTAACTGATCGTGTTGCTGATTTCCATACTGATTAACTGATCGTATCCCTGATTCTCATACTGATTAACTGATCGTATCCCTGATACCACACTGATAAACTGATCGTATCCCTGATACCACACTGATTTAACTGATCCTGCTGATTACCTCAGTGATTAGTGAGTGGCAGTGGTGTATAACTGCATCGGTTGGTGTCCTATGGGGAATAATAGCGTGTTCTCTATTTATACTGACGGTGCCAAGCCAATGGGTTGCTGTCACCCAAATATTTACTCTTGCTGTCTCTTCTCATCAGCTGTTTGACAATCAGAGCCTGGTGACAGTTTATTGCTTCTGCACTGGCCACATCTGAAATGAAGATACAAAACACGTCAGAGTTGAAGACAACGAAGGTTAGACAATAGCTAATTTCAAACGAGAAATGGTGAATAATTAAATAATTTTTAATGTCATTTGCTTGAGTAGGAAATACTGTTAAATTGAAAAAATTTGTTCTTAGCTTTCATGTATTTTTAAAACTAAATTTTATGCATTTTAAATTATTAACATACATTTTAATGAGAAATTAGAAATATATATGATTTAGATTGATAGAATTAAATATATGTATTTTTTAGAAATATGTTACTAGGGTTAGTTCCGATTTTTGATCCACGTTTTCGCTCATAGAAGAAAGTATATTTAACTTTTTTATTTAGTATCCATGATACCTGCCATTACCCTGGATACCAAATTAAATCGGAATTTACCCTAATCATTATTATTTGTTTCGTTCATAGAGAGTTCTTTTATATTAGTTTTTTTTTCATAAAGTACTAAGGGCAATGCGTTATTAATAGTTATTTCATTGGCGGGGAAAATACCTTTGCACATCATCGTATGGGAAAAAAAGCGTAAAGTCACAACGTTACGAACAAAATGTATATTGAGACGTAATGACTTTCGCAGCTGAACTGACGTGAGCAGTCCCCAGTGACCAGTGTACTATAGGAGAAAAGAGTCACTGTGATGATGTACTATCAGAGAAAAGAGTCACTGTGATGATGTACTATCAGAGAAAAGAGTCACTGTGATGATGTACTATCAGAGAAAAGAGTCACTGTGATGATGTACTATCAGAGAAAAGAGTCACTGTGATGATGTACTATCAGAGAAAAGTCACTGTGATGATGTACTATCAGAGAAAAGAGTCACTGTGATGATGTACTATCAGAGAAAAGAGTCACTGTGATGATGTACTATCAGAGAAAAGAGTCACTGTGATGATGTACTATCAGAGAAAAGAGTCACTGTGATGATGTACTATCAGAGAAAAGAGTCACTGTGATGATGTACTATCAGAGAAAAGAGTCACTGTGATGATGTACTATCAGAGAAAAGAGTCACTGTGATGATGTACTATCAGAGAAAAGAGTCACTGTGATGATGTACTATCAGAGAAAAGAGTCACTGTGATGATGTACTATCAGAGAAAAGAGTCACTGTGATGATGTACTATCAGAGAAAAGAGTCACTGTGATGATGTACTATCAGAGAAAAGAGTCACTGTGATGATGTACTATCAGAGAAAAGAGTCACTGTGATGATGTACTATCAGAGAAAAGAGTCACTGTGATGATGTACTATCAGAGAAAAGAGTCACTGTGATGATGTACTATCAGAGAAAAGAGTCACTGTGATGATGTACTATCAGAGAAAAGAGTCACTGTGGTGATTTACTATCAGAGAAAAGAGTCACTGTGGTGATTTACTATCAGAGAAAAGAGTCACTGTGATGATGTACTATCAGAGAAAAGAGTCACTGTGATGATGTACTATCGGAGAAAAGAGTCACTGTGATGATGTACTATCAGAGAAAAGAGTCACTGTGATGATGTACTATCAAAGAAAAGAGTCACTGTGATGATGTACTATCAGAGAAAAGAGTCACTGTGATGATGTACTATCAGAGAAAAGAGTCACTGTGATGATGTACTATCAGAGAAAAGAGTCACTGTGATGATGTACTATCAGAGAAAAGAGTCACTGTGATGATGTACTATCAGAGAAAAGAGTCACTGTATGTGATGATGTACTATCAGAGAAAAGAGTCACTGTGATGATGTACTATCAGAGAAAAGAGTCACTGTTATGATGTACTATCAGAGAAAAGAGTCACTGTGATGATGTACTATCAGAGAAAAGAGTCACTGTGATGATGTACTATCAGAGAAAAGAGTCACTGTGATGATGTACTATCAGAGAAAAGAGTCACTGTGGTGATTTACTATCAGAGAAAAGAGTCACTGTGATGATGTACTATCAGAGAAAAGAGTCACTGTGATGATGTACTATCAGAGAAAAGAGTCACTGTGATGATGTACTATCAGAGAAAAGAGTCACTGTGATGATGTACTATCAGAGAAAAGAGTCACTGTGGTGATGTACTGTCAGATAAAAGAGTCACTGTGATGATGTACTATCAGAGAAAAGAGTCACTGTGATGATGTACTATCAGAGAAAAGAGTCACTGTGATGATGTACTATCAGTGAAAAGAGTCACTGTGATGATGTACTATCAGAGAAAAGAGTCACTGTGATGATGTACTATCAGAGAAAAGAGTCACTGTGATGATGTACTGTCAGAGGAAAGAGTCACTGTGATGATGTACTATCAGAGAAAAGAGTCACTGTGATGATGTACTATCAGAGAAAAGAGTCACTGTGGTGATGTACTATCAGAGAAAAGTATTACTATTAGTGAAATCTTATTGAATAAACAAAAAACACGTACTTCTTATTTTGACAGTACATCAGGTAATATATTTTATTTTAATCACTTACAAGCCACATAGTTACTTAATATGTTGTACATAGATGAAATATATAACATCTTCGAAAGCTTTAAGATCTAGTATAGTATATCTTCGTACGAAGCCTTTAATTTAAAATACACATTAATCTATTAACACTGTACTGGTTTTACTGTAAATAAATGACACAATGTTTGTAAATTAAATGTCATATTTACAACATTAATAAATACAATATCAGTGAATTCAATACCCATTAATACAATATATCCACATTTACATCGTTAGCTAACACAATAACCACATTTACATCGTTAGCTAACACAATAACCACATTTACATCGTTAGCTAACACAATAACCACATTTACATCGTTAGTTAATACAATAACCACATTTACATCGTTAGCTAACACAATAACCACATTTACATCTTTAGTTAATACAATAACCACATTTACATCGTTAGCTAACACAATAACCACATTTACATCGTTAGTTAATACAATAACCACATTTACATCGTTAGCTAACACAATAACCACATTTACATCTTTAGTTATTACAATAACCACATTTACATCGTTAGCTAACACAATAACCACATTTACATCGTTAGTTAACACAATAACCACATTTACATCGTTAGCTAACACAATAACCACATTTACATCGTTAGCTAACACAATAACCACATTTACATCGTTAGCTAACACAATAACCACATTTACATCGTTAGCTAACACAATAACCACATTTACATCGTTAGCTAACACAATAACCACATTTACATCGTTAGCTAACACAATAACCACATTTACATCGTTAGCTAACACAATAACCACATTTACATCGTTAGTTAACACAATAACCACATTTACATCGTTAGCTAACACATTAACCACATTTACATCGTTAGTTAACACAATAACCACATTTACATCGTTAGCTAACACATTAACCACATTTACATCGTTAGTTAACACAATAACCACATTTACATCGTTAGTTAACACAATAACCACATTTACATCGTTAGCTAACACAATAACCACATTTACATCGTTAGCTAACACAATAACCACATTTACATCGTTAGCTAACACAATAACCACATTTACATCGTTAGCTAACACAATAACCACATTTACATCGTTAGCTAACACAATAACCACATTTACATCGTTAGTTAACACAATAACCACATTTACATCGTTAGCTAACACATTAACCACATTTACATCGTTAGTTAACACAATAACCACATTTACATCGTTAGTTAACACAATAACCACATTTACATCGTTAGCTAACACATTAACCACATTTACATCGTTAGTTAACACAATAACCACATTTACATCGTTAGTTAACACAATAACCACATTTACATCGTTAGTTAACACAATAACCACATTTACATCGTTAGCTAACACAATAACCACATTTACATCGTTAGCTAACACAATAACCACATTTACATCGTTAGCTAACACAATAACCACATTTACATCGTTAGTTAACACAATAACCACATTTACATCGTTAGCTAACACAATAACCACATTTACATCGTTAGTTAACACAATAACCACATTTACATCGTTAGTTAACACAATAACCACATTTACATCGTTAGCTAACACAATAACCACATTTACATCGTTAGTTAACACAATAACCACATTTACATCGTTAGTTAACACAATAACCACATTTACATCGTTAGCTAACACAATAACCACATTTACACTGTAGATAGAGTCTTAGTAAGTGCAATCTCCGTTTACCAGCTCTAGCGTCTATAAGTTGAATAATAGCTATCAGATTCTAATCGATCTTAGCACAGGTGGATGATGTACATACCTACCTACCATGCCCCCCCCCCCTCTCACAAAAAGACGATGGATGTAAAAAAGCTACCCACAGTCATTAGTCAGACGATAGAAAAAAGTCAAGCGGATAAGTACGTACAGTGATCTGAAGCTATGTTAAAGCCCTGGGGAAAATATATTTGATGGGGAAAATATATTTGATGGGGAAAATATATTTGATGGGGAAAATATATTTGATGGGGAAAATATATTTGATGGGGAAAATATATTTGGTGAGAAAAATATATTTGATGGGGAATATATATTTGATGGGGAAATATATATTTGGTGAGAAAATATATATGGTGGGGAAAATATATTTGCTGGGGAAAATATAGTTGCTGGGGGAAATATATTTGATGGGGAAAATATATTTGATGGGGAAAATATATTTGATGGAGAAAATATATTTGATGGGGAAAATATATGTGACTGTCACTCACTAGTATAGTATCTGTGATACGAAATATGTGATAAGCAGATACTATAGTATTGTATCCATGATACGAGTGAAAACGTGCCGTGGATACAGAGTAGTGTTTAGTTCATTTATTATCCATGTAGTTATTAAAATATATACAGTAAATATCAGTTTGAATATATCACCAAACTATATGTTCCATTGCATATATTTACAATAATATTAATTAAATTATTAGCGCCTTTAATCAAAGTTCAGTATTTAAATGCTATCTGATATTAGCAATGCAAACTACTAAAGCCTGTGAATGATTCCAAATAAAGTCAGAAGTTAATAACCCTATAATCTAAATGACGCATTCCTAGTCAAATGAATTAGTTGTGTAGTTAGATAACACTGTGTAATTAATTAGATGTACACAGTGTTATTAATTAGCTCTTTACAGTACACTTACATGCTCTAGCTATCACATGGCGACAAATAACTGAAGTACAAGTGATAACTACCAGTTAACAACCAGTCAACCACCCAGTGAACCATTGATTGGTGAACACTTCACTGCTTGATTTGTGAACCATTCAGTGCTTGATTTATGAACCATTCAGTGCTTGATTTGTGAACCATTCAGTACTTGATTTCTGTTGATTGGTAGTTGTTTTAACCCTTCACTTTATTTTTTTTATTCGGCTGTTATTATTTCACAAGAAGGTATTTCTTTCAAATCATGAAAAATCAAACAAGAATCTGAATTTAGACTAAAATTATTTCTTCAATATCAATCACACATCAAACTAAACTATACGTGAGCATGTAAAAAAAACATTTTTATATTCTATTTAAAATATTTTATACTAAATTAAATAAAAATTAAATTATGATAGGTTCTGAGTTATCGAACACTACCACAGTTTCGTTCATATACAATTTTTTTGTATACTGTAACATTTTTACTCGGAAATTTCATTGGTATCCATGATACCTATAGGTACCATGGATACCAATTGAAACTAAAAGTTAAATAATTACATGTTTTTCTCTTACATGATCGACGATGTGGAACTGTCCGATGACTCGGAACTTACCCTAAAGACACTGAAGGGTTTCTCAATCGTAGAGTGTCGTCTACCTAGTCGTTAGATGACGATAAGGGTGGCTGCGACGATTGTACCCCAGAGAAAACACGTAGAGACAGTTTTAACGCGTAAGCTATTCTACGTACACCTGGCAGGTAGATCTTCTACTGAGGTACAGTGGGTAAATCTCACCGAGAAACAGCTTTTAAATTAGATTTTAAATTGTTTGAACAGTTTAGACATGGTGAAGAATAGTTACTGTTATACCATTTTTATAATTGCTTGATAGTGATTAACTTTTCTATGGTAGGGTACTACAATATGAGAGCCTGAACCAAATGGTTTCTGAACCATAACTGCACCAAATGGTTTCTGAACCATAACTGCACCATATGGTTTCTGCACCATATGGTTCCTGCACCACTCACTGCACCATAGCTGTACCATATGGTTCCTGCACCACTCACTGCACCATAGCTGTACCATATGTTTCCTGTACCACTAACTGCACCAATTGGTTTCTGCACCATAGCTGCACCATATGGTTCCTGCACCATAGCTGCACCATATGGCTTCTGAACCATAACTGCACCATATGGTTTCTGCACCATAGCTGCACCATATGGTTCCTGCACCATAGCTGCACCATATGGCTTCTGAACCATAACTGCACCATATGGTTTCTGAACCATAGCTGCACCATATGGTTCCTCTGCACCATAGCTGCACCATAGCTGCACCATATGGTTCCTCTCTCACGTGTTTTCTATTTATAGTTTCACTAATGTTTAAAGTGATAAAAAAAAACAGTTAACGAAGAAGATGTCACTCATTGTGTGCCAATGGGGTGACCTGCCCTATTACCGGACATGATGTATTACCTGACATGATGTATTACCGGACATGATGTATTACCGGACATGATGTATTACCGGACATGATGTATTACCAGACATCATCTATTGTATTACCGGACATGATGTATTACCGGATATGATGTATTACCGGACATGATGTATTACCAGAAATGATGTATTACCGGACATGATGTATTACCGGACATCATCTATTGTATTACCGGACATGATGTATTACCGGATATGATGTATTACCGGACATGATGTACTACCGGACTTGATGTATTACCGGACATGATGTATTACCGGACATGATGTATTACCGGACATCATCTATTGTATTACCGGACATGATGTATTACTGGACATGATGTATTACCGGACATGATGTATTACCGGACATGATGTATTACCGGACATGATGTATTACTGGACATGATGTATTACCGGAAATGATGTATTACCGGACATGATGTATTACCAGACATCATCTATTGTATTACCCGACATGATGTATTACCGGACATGATGTATTACCGGAAATGATGTATTACCGGACATGATGTATTACCAGACATCATCTATTGTATTACCCGACATGATGTATTACCGGATTGAAATAAATTTCTCATACATACAATGAATTTCAATATTGAATGCATCAGGAAAATTAAAAAAATATTTAAATTAAAACATTTATTTATTTATTAAAAAATTAAATTGATAAATTATAAGTGTAAGTTATATAAATCAATATAGAATTAATATATTCCCGTTTGAAAAGTATATTCCCGATATATTCCCGTTTGAAAAGTATATTCCCGATATATTCCCGTTTTAAAACTATATTCCCGTTACTCTACCTCACTCATTAATTTCACAGAGCGTGTAAAACCATTAACTCACGTACCACCTAATAAATAAGTAATAACAAGGGTTGTGACAATATGCTTTATAAATCATAGAGAATATTATAGACGGAGAGAATCAAAGAGCATATTGAATGGTTCTACACCAGCGGTATATAGTATTCGATACCATTTCATTTATGATATTCTTCAGATCTATGATTTTAAAGCACATTGTCACAACCTTACTAATAACCCTTGTGGTGGTACACAAGAAATTAAAAAAAATTAAAAACAAGACAAATTAAATAAATATTTGAAATAAAGAAATTAAAATTTTACAATGAAACAATTTGATAACAGAGTAAGTTTCTAACATTGCTATTTTTTCTGGTTGTTAAAAAATATGAAGAGGAATTAATATTTAAAAAATGATTTGTTAAATTGATTTTGTAACTATAACACATGAGTTTTAATTTCTATTCCGATAGTACAGAGGTTTCAATTTAGTCAAATGAGTTTTTAACATTTTCAATTTAAACTTGGCAAAGGTGAGAGTAAAGTCATTAGTGCTGTAGAATGTAAAGGTAGAGCTATTGGTGCTGTAGAATGTAAAGGTAGAGCTATTGGTGCTGTAGAATGTAAAGGTAGAGCTATTGGTGCTGTAGAATGTAAAGGTAGAGCTATTAGTGCTGTAGAATGTAAAGGTAGAGCTATTGGTGCTGTAGAATGTAAAGGTAAAGCTATTGGTGCTGTAAAATGTAAAGGTAGAGCTATTGGTGCTGTAGAATGTAAAGGTAGAGCTATTGGTGCTGTAGAATGTAAAGGTAGAGCTATTGGTGCTGTAGAATGTAAAGGTAGAGCTATTGGTGCTGTAGAATGTAAAGGTAGAGCTATTGGTGCTGTAGAATGTAAAGGTAGAGCTATTGGTGCTGTAGAATGTAAAGGTAG
>CANNZV010003879.1:0-52285 GCA_947561585.1 Caprella mutica | reverse complement strand
CTCCCTAGTTATCTTCTCTGTGAAACATTCCATCCAAGAAATCTCTCAGCCTTGACTTACTAGGCAATGTAACTAGGTACTAGCAAAGTAATATTATCATTTTAGATCATTATTAAGTAAGCAATTTACTTTATCATTTAGTTATCATTTTAGACACTCATTCAGTAATACTTTCCACTTATCATTTGTTATAACAAATCTTCAGTTTCAAATGAATATAAACTTATTAACAGTTATAATATACAGTCTTATTATTTAGATAAACTTGCCCATAACACCAATTTAAAGATCACTGTATCTTTTCCTATGTTTTACCTCTGAAATAGAGATAAGAAGTTAAATAGTTATAATGATATAATAACTTTAAGTACAGCATTAGTCTTGTTACATCTTTTGTTGTTTCATAGATCCAAGGTCACAAAGATCTATTTACAGTGTTGTTGTTATTCAAACACCATTAAATAATAGTTACTTTAATTGGTCATTTATCACAATATGCAGAAAAAAATCAATTTATAAATAATATTTTTTTGAAAATATACTCAAGAAACCTTATAACTTCCAAATTGAATAACTATTGCCTCCAATCTTCAGTAATTGTTATTCTAATTATTAAATCATTCTAATTATTGCTTCACGAATTAATAAATAGCGAAATATATGAGAAAATGAAAGCAACGTTAGTACCAATGTTAGTCTCTCTATTTTCATTAGTTTTTACTGGTTGATAATCTTTGAAATGACTTTATTTCAGTAAATAAAATTAATGAAAAACTTGCATAATAACAGTCACAACCATTTCTAGTATATAGGTAGTAGCTCCTTCACTACTTCATTCACTGCTTCATTCACTACTTCATTCACTACTTCATTCACTGCTTCATTCACTGCTTCATTCACTGCTTCATTCACTGCTTCATTCACTGCTTCATTCACTGTTTTATTCACTGCTTCATTCACTGCTTCATTCACTGCTTCATTCACTGCTTCATTCACTGCTTCATTCACTGCTTCATTCACTGTTTTATTCACTGCTTCATTCACTGTTTTATTCACTGCTTCATTCACTGCTTCATTCACTGCTTCATTCACTGCTTCATTCACTGCTTCATTCACTACTTCATTCACTGCTTCATTCACTGCTTCATTCACTGCTTCATTCACTGCTTCATTCACTGTTTTATTCACTGCTTCATTCACTGCTTCATTCACTGCTTCATTCACTGCTTTATTCACTGCTTCATTCACTACTTCATTCACTGCTTCATTCACTGCTTCATACACTGCTTCATTCACTACTTCATTCACTACTTCATTCACTGCTTCATTCACTACTTCATTCACTACTTCATTCACTAGGTGTCAAGGCCTAGTTAGGTGAACTCTCTTCATTAATTATTTTAATTACCTCTTTTAGTCATTGTAGTTTGAAAGGTAGGTAGTAGGTACATTTCAATGGCACAATCACATTCCAAAGGAATTGACGCGATACTTTTTATATCACCCGTTTTTTTACACGTTAAGAATAACGTGAATATAGTGTCAATATTTGCAACAAGTGCACTAGCCCGTTATGAATAACGTGAATAGTGTCAATATTTGCAACTAGTTCACTAGCCCGTTAAGAATAACGTGAAAAGTGTCAGTATTTGTTACTAGTGCATTTGCCCGTTAAGAATTACGTGAATATAGTGTCAGTATTTGTAACTAGTGCACTAGCCCGTTAAGAAAAACGTGAATATAGTGTCAATATTTGCAAATAGTGCACTAGCCCGTTAAGAATAACGTAAATAGTGTCAGTATTTGTTACTAGTGCACTTGCCCGTTAAGAATAACGTGAATATAGTGTCAGTATTTGCAACTAGTGCACTAGCCCGTTAAGAAAAACGTGAATATAGTGTCAATATTTGCAACTAGTGCACTAGCCCGTTAAGAATAACGTGAATAGTGTCAGTATTTGTTACTAGTGCACTTGCCCGTTAAGAATAACGTGAATATAGTGTCAGTATTTGCAACTAGTGCACTAGCCCGTTAAGAATAACGTGAATATAGTGTCAGTATTTGTAACTAGTGCACTAGCCCGTTAGGAAAAACGTGAATATAGTGTCAATATTTGCAACTAGTGCACTAGCCCGTTAAGAATAACGTGAATAGTGTCAGTATTTGTTACTAGTGCACTTGCCCGTTAAGAATAACGTGAATATAGTGTCAGTATTTGCAACTAGTGCACTAGCCCGTTAAGAATAACGTGAATATAGTGTCAGTATTTGTAACTAGTGCACTAGCCCGTTAAGAATAACGTGAATAGTGTCAGTATTTGTATTGAATATTGACAATAATATCAGAGAATCAAATATAAATAATTTATAACGAAGATTGTAAAGATCCCGAGTAAAGACTCTATAAATTATATATCAATGGTTAGAAGTAAAAAGATGCAAAGTTGTATTAAAGATTAAATAGAACAAAGGGAAATCGCTGCCTTTTTATCTGTTCACCAATTAAATATATTGCTATTTTCTAATAATTATTAGTGTAGTTTCATTATATCCATTCCAACGCATTATTAATCGAGCCGCACTTTTATCTAATACTTTGTTTGATTTCTTTGTGTGGGGATGTAACTGAGTAAATTGTGCGGGAATATGTCACGTCTTGAAATGAATTAAATGTGATTTGATGTCAAAAGTTCATTCGTTCTCACCATTTTTACAGACTGGAAAATCCTTTAAAATGAATTAGTACCAAATTAAATGGGAATTTAAAAGACAAATAATAAAAACAATTTGTACAATTATATTAATGGAAAAAGGAAAATGTATAACTATAGTTTTTCTCTTTTTATTTCTTCGCTTTTTTAGATTCTTAGCCTGAGAACATATGTGCGGCAGATGTGCGTATGATATAGCAAAGGTCAGCGTAGGTACAAATCATTTATTTCTTTGTTTCAAAAGTGTCTGTAATTTACCATGGCAATATATAATAACATTGATTTAGAAATCAATAATATAGAGTATTATTATTACTATGAATTACTATTAAACAACGTCCTAATATTTCATTGGCAGATTAACTACATTTAATATTTAGAGTTGATTTACAGGTTGGTTTGTCGCTATCAAATTACAACAAAGGAATATATATCTTTATATATCTTAAACAATTGGAAAACAAAGAATATTTTACTAAATCATTAAGTACTAATTATATAATCTATATAGCAGTCTGTTGTTAGGGTGCAAATTATATTCAATTAAAGTATTGAACTTATAACACAAAGAAAATAATAGCTCTGAATTACCTGATAATAAATATATTATAAAAGAACATAAAGAATAGGGGAAAAGTATGTGCAATGTAGAATAAATTGAAAAAATGCCATTTCTCATATATAATAAGTAACGATGAATATATTTATATATGCATTTTTCTATTATTCAAATTTTCATCATTAAACAGTTAAACCATTAATAGAAATTCTATGTCCAGGTGTTAGAACTAATTACCACAGGTATGTATTTACTTAGTCATTTCATTGACTCGGTGTAAAGGAAATCTTATTGGAATGAAGAGCAACTGTTTGCAATGTATGGGAAAAAGAACTCTAACATTATTTCTTTGATACATCACACTAAAGAAAATACTGTCAATGATTAAAAGATATTTGTAATGTTAAACTAAAGACAATTAATCACTGCTCCTCTTTTCTCAACATTGACGAAATGAATGCGCTATCATTTCTTTTAAAACAATAGGTTCCATTAAAAACTAGAAGAATAAAATCTTACAGAAGAGGAAATTCCTTCACAATCTTCAATTGTATCTTCAAAATGAACTATTTCAATATATACATCAATAATTTAAATATGGAAAACAGATTATATAGTGACAGAAATAATTATTATGACTATGAGTCACTCATATATAGATAGGCTATTATATATAGGAGTGACTTAAACACAATAGGCTATTGTATATGAGTCACATACACACAATAGGCTATTATATATAGGAGTGACTTAAACACAATAGGCTATTGTATATGAGTCACATACACACAATAGGCTATTGTATGTGAGTCACAAATAGTAAAGTCTAACTATTAAATGTTGTTTTCAAGCCATGCATTCCATTGAATATGAAATATCTTTTTTACCATTAATAAATCCTCAAAAAAGTCTATTTTCTTTCAAATTCATTCTCAATGTTTGTTGTGATGAACATTAGAAATACTGCTATAATTAATGTACATCTCTGATGAATATAGTATAGTATACAAATTTCTACAAGGAATTGATGTATCATTTTTATTATTTGTTGTCCGAGTTATCTTATATATTATTTTTCTCTAAATAATTTAGAAATGATTAGAAGTAATAAATGAGATTTTAACTCACTATAATTAACTTTACGCACTTTAATTCACTCCTGCCCAATGGTTTTCTTCACAGTGTTAATCCTACTGAAAATGAGTGAAAAATATAATATCGGAAGTAAGGGGTTAATGATAATCATAGTCAATTTGACCATCAGATCTAATTGACTAGAATATTTAACTAGTCATACTGACTAGGTATTTGGGTACAAATTAATATTTCACTGCATAAAAATCATTAATTGTATTTATTGACTTTTCTAATTAGTTAAAATGACAATATTATTGTTTTCAATGCACTGAGTAATACATCAAATAGCAGGTCAAACAACCATCTATATAGTTGCAATTTCTTCTATTTACTCTGTTAAGTAGTATGGCCTTGCTGAGGTAATTTAAATAAAGAAATACACACCGAGATAGTATAATACACACGCGGAGATGTGATGAAATAATACATAAATAAACTCAATATATCAAGTGAATATATAGTATGTAAGAAAAACCGATATTATTTCATTAGATCAAATGCTCATTTTTAAAACAATTATTATTATTATTATTTCATATTTATATCTTTCATAAACTATAGAATATGGGATATTATTTAGGAATTTACAATCGATAACAGTCATTGTTATTTTAATATAAAAAAACATGTTTTTCAATATCAATCATTTCTCTTTCACCATAAGAAACAATTTCACATTTTCGCTCTGAATCACATTCTCTTCATGAATAAATAATTCGATGTGAGACAAAAGAAGAATAAAAATGAGAAGAAGATGAGAAATAACCTCGAGAAGAGGAACTGTACTTAGTAAGTACTGACTGTACTTACTAAGTACTGACTGTACTTAGGCTGTTTAACTATTTACCTGTCTGCTTAACTATTTACCTGTCTGTTTAACTATTTACCTGTCTGTTTAACTATTTACCTGTCTGTTTAACTATTTACCTGTCTGTTTAACTATTTACCTGTCTGTTTAACTATTTACCTGTCTGTTTAACTATTTACCTGTCTGTTTATCTATTTACCTGTCTGTTTAACTATTTACCTGTCTATTTAACTATTTACCTGTCTGTTTAACTATTTACCTGTCTGTTTAACTATTTACCTGTCTGTTTAACTATTTACCTGTCTGTTTAACTATTTACCTGTCTGTTTAACTATTTACCTGTCTATTTAACTATTTACCTGTCTGTTTAACTATTTACCTGTCTGTTTAACTATTTACCTGTCTGTTTAACTATTTACCTCTCTGTTTAACTATTTACCTGTCTGTTTAACTATTTACCTCTCTGTTTAACTATTTACCTGTCTATTTAACTATTTACCTGTCTGTTTAACTATTTACCTGTCTGTTTAACTATTTACCTGTCTGTTTACCTGCAATACCCAACATACTATTTTCTATTTGTTCTCAGTGAAAATAGTTGAAATATATGTGTCAATTTTAAATTGTTTATCTTGTATTTCTTTTTGTAAAATGTTCAAAGAATAAATTATATACCAATACTCGGTGTTGCAATTCATTTGAAAATAATCAAGCTTAGATAGAAATAAAAATGATATTTGTGATTTATTTCAAACTAGTTTACTTTCACGTTAAGAATAACAGATTCTCAATGAGATTTATATTGGTGTAAATTAGCATTTCACACATGGTCCGTAGTATAGTATTATGCCATGCAGTGTTTGAACTGGTTTTCGAAATAAATTATATATATTTGTGCATAGACTTCATATATCTTGTAGATAAAATAGATATTGAAAAAAAACATAAGAATTAAAATATCACATATCAATATATGTATTCCAGTGTGTAAATATAATGACAATGTTCTTCATGTTGATAGATAATAAAGAGCCTATTTGGTATATAGTATATACCAATACACAGAGTGTATGTTTTGTCTGTTGCTTGGTTGTAAGATAAATTTCACGCTGTTGCAATTAATATGCAAATTAATTCCATGACCAAAATAATTGTCCGGAACAGAAAATTCAAGTTAAAAAAATTCAGGTGACATTATTCGTATAACAAAACCAGATAATTGAAAAAAATCTGATAAAACAAAAAGATCCAAATAATTTTTAAAATAACCGAAAAATAATTTATAGTCCGTCATTTTTGACAGGCAACGCACTAGTCTAAGATAATAATACCCGTTGCGTTTCCTTATTTATTTAAAATAAGTATAAATAAATAATAAATAAAGTGAATAATAAATTATTATTCACTTTCCTCAATAATATTGCCTTAAACAATTAAACATATATATAAATTTCCATTATATTCTAATTTAAGTATATTTCGTATTTTTCTCCTATCATTCTTAATAAGTGGACACTAAATAAATATATAAACAGTGGACGAGAATTATCAGGTAAAATAATGACAAACAAATTTAGTACATTAATTTATAACAATGGACTTTGATGTCATTTTTAGTTGCATATCTTCAAACAATGCATGTACAGAACATTATATTTAAGCTATTAGAGTACCTGTTCTAAATACACTGAGAATTGAAGTAATATGATGGCTTTAGGATTATATTCGAATGCAAGTACTTATTCGGACAGACAGACAGACTCTGTCAGTGTAGCATGCATTGGATTCAGCATTAAAGATCAAATACTCACAGCAATCTTCATGGTGAAAATCTGGCGTAACTTTTCTAGTTTGAGGGAAAATAAAGTAAAATAATATATTATATTCTGCTGAGGAAAGAAAATAGATGAAATAAGAAATAGGCAGGAATAGTTAAATTTTATACTATGTATTATTAAAGGAAGCATTTATGTTAAAAAGTGATTTAGCAATACATATTAATCCATGCATTGCTAACAATAAAATATGAATGCTTATATTGTTAACAACTAAAGAGAAATGCATGCATTGTTAACAATAGTAGCATTTCAATTCAATTGAACGTCTGAAGAGTTCACATCATTTTCTCTATTTTTTTATAGTCTCAAATTACGTGACTTGAAATTTTTGCACGCAAAACGTCTCTCTTCTACAGTTCTTGAAAATCTACAGTTTTTACCAAATCTACAGTTTTTACTAAATCTACAGTTTTTACTAAATCTACAGTTTGTACTAAATCTACAGTTTGTACTAAATCTACAGTTTTTACTAAATCTACAGTTTTTACTAAATCTACAGTTTTTACTAAATCTACAGTTTTTATTAAATCTACAGTATTTACTAAATCTACAGTATTTACTAAATCTACAGTTGTTACTAAATCTACAGTTTTTACTAAATCTACAGTTTGTACTAAATCTACAGTTTTTACTAAATCTACAGTTTTTACTAAATCTACAGTTTTTACTAAATCTACAGTTTTTACTAAATCTACAGTTTTTACTAATTCTACAGTTTGTACTATATCTACAGTTTTTACTAAATCTACAGTTTTTACTAAATCTACAGTTTGTACTAAATCTACAGTTTGTACTAAATCTACAGTTTTTACTAAATCTACAGTTTTTACTAAATCTACAGTTTTTACTAAATCTACAGTTTTTATTAAATCTACAGTATTTACTAAATCTACAGTATTTACTAAATCTACAGTTGTTACTAAATCTACAGTTGTTACTAAATCTACAGTTTGTACTAAATCTACAGTTTTTACTAAATCTACAGTTTTTACTAAATCTACAGTTTTTACTAAATCTACAGTTTTTACTAAATCTACAGTTTTTACTAATTCTACAGTTTGTACTATATCTACAGTTTTTACTAAATCTACAGTTTTACTAAATCTACAGTTTTTATTAAATCTACAGTTTTTACTAAATCTTCAGTTTTTATTAAATCTACAGTTCTACAAAATCTACAGCTTTTACTAAATCTTCAGTTCTACAAAATATACAGTTTTTACTATATCTACAGTTCTACAAAATCTACAGTTCTACAAAATCTACAGTTCTACAAAATCTAGTTCTACAAAATCTAGTTCTACAAAATCTTCAGTTTTTATTAAATCTACAGTTCTACAAAATCTACAGCTTTTACTAAATCTTCAGTTCTACAAAATCTTCAGTTCTACAAAATCTTCAGTTCTACAAAATCTTCAGTTCTACAAAATCTACAGTTCTACAAAATCTACAGTTCTACAAAATCTACAGTTTTTCTCTCACTTATTGTCTCTCTTTTTTTTACTGGTAGGTTAGGAAAGGTATTACAATAATGAATTCTGTGAAATAATATGAAAATTAAATCCAAATAAATTGTAAGTAATTGTGCTGTTAACGATAATATTTTGATTTGCTAACTCCAAGTTTATATTTGAACTAATTAGTATTATTGTCTCATTAACCTGGAAGATAAATTACCAAATTTTGACCTGTACCTTGCCAATTGAGTATTTAGAATTCACTATTTTGTGGTAATGATATGAATGTTAGCATCTAAATAATACTATTAAAGGCATCAATAAGGTGATAAACTAAAAGGACAGCTGACGTCAGACTGCAGAAAAGGTCAAGGAATAAAACTTGTTAAATGTTGGTCTGGACTGACACCTAACTTGTCTCAGTAAAAAAAAACTTAAGAAGGGAAATTAAACCTTGGCTAACCTTTCAGCCAACACTAACGTCATTACTTATGTACATTACTAATACACGGTAACACACTGTGTGAATGTTATTAAGAGAGAAGTAAGTGCGACACTGCTGCTCCTTCCCCAACTGGTGTCAGACTGGCAATGAGGGGGCAGCCTTGGTTTGCAGGCTTATATAGGCAGGGTTAGAGGTCAACCAGCAGTTGTTTGTGCGTGATATGAGGGTTGAGAATATGGAGATATGCTTTACCTCTAGCAAAATATAGTAAAGAAAGTGCTCAATTTGTGCAATCTAATTAGGTTTGCAAGAGGGGAATAGTAAACATTTGTAAAATGAAGTTTGTGGATAAACATTACTTAATAAAATTATTGTTTAGGCCTACTTCATATCTTTCTTAGTAAATATATTGAGATAAAAGGTGTTAATATCCCAGTAATGTACCTAATTCATCACACAGTTCATTTTATGCTGGTTAAATTGGTGGCAATGGTCACTAGTGTTTTTACTGCAGTGCACTTATACCTAACACAGAACATGCCATTTCTTCGACAATAGGTTTTTCTTGCTCTTTTTCTACATTTGTACGCATGTCATAGGTGGCTATTTATAGTATAAGGTTATGTGTTTAATATTCACTAGATTACGCAGCATTTATTAGAAATAGTAGATAAATATGAGAAGCAAGTGAAATAACGGGTAAATACAACCAGTGCGTACTTTAGAGTTGCGCACTGAAGGAAAAAAGATGCGCGCAATTACCAAGAAATAAATTAATACAGTACATATTTAATTGTTCAATTTGGTAATTGAGATAAGAAATGTTTTTAAGATTTGAAATCTTTTTTCATATAATTAATTGCTGTACATAATGTATTCATCGCAAAATATTATTCATAGTATTGCTCTTTAAATTTACGAGGAAGTAGCTATTAATTATCTAGGAGTGTTTATTTTAAGTAGTAATTGTAATGGCATTGGTTTAAATATTATAGTCGAAATAGTAAAAGAGCATCACATAATTGACGGGAAGTCATCTTATACTTTAAGCACGACATTGATTACACTAATTATTTAATTGGTGAGATACAAAAGGTTAGAACAACAAATTGAAACACTTTTCAGGAAAACAAAGAAGATATATTGCCTACTTTATAACAATTAGATGGGAATAACCTTAATTTGGATATAACATTAGGTAGACATTAATTGTAAAGAGACAAGGAATTTGGAATTGAGATTGAATATGAATGTATTTAATCACAAATATATCCCAATTTTGACGTCATCAAACCGTTACTCAAATACGTCATTATACCCATACCTCCTTTGCACCTGATAGAGGTATTTGAGAGCCAAGGCCATGGGAAGAACATTCACAGTATAGTTTGGGTATATTCTATAGTAGGTAAATATATTCACAGTATAGTTTGGGTATATTCTATAGTAGGTAAATATATTCACAGTATAGTTTGGGTATATTCTATAGTAGGTAAATATATTCACAGTATAGTTTGGGTATATTCTTATAGTAGGTAAGTATATTCACAGTATAGTTTGGGTATATTCTATAGTAGGTAAATATATTCACAGTATAGTTTGGGTATATTCTATAGTAGGTAAATATATTCACAGTATAGTTTGGGTATATTCTATAGTAGGTAAATATATTCACAGTATAGTTTGGGTATATTCTATAGTAGGTAAATATATTCACAGTATAGTTTGGGTATATTCTTATAGTAGGTAAGTATATTCACAGTATAGTTTGGGTATATTCTATAGTAGGTAAATATATTCACAGTATAGTTTGGGTATATTCTATAGTAGGTAAATATATTCACAGTATAGTTTGGGTATATTCTATAGTAGGTAAATATATTCACAGTATAGTTTGGGTATATTCTATAGTAGGTAAATATATTCACAGTATAGTTTGGGTATATTCTATAGTAGGTAAATATATTCACAGTATAGTTTGGGTATATTCTTATAGTAGGTAAGTATATTCACAGTATAGTTTGGGTATATTCTATAGTAGGTAAGTATATTCACAGTATAGTTTGGGTATATTCTATAGTAGGTAAATATATTCACAGTATAGTTTGGGTATATTCTTATAGTAGGTAAGTATATTCACAGTATAGTTTGGGTATATTCTATAGTAGGTAAGTATATTCACAGTATAGTTTGGGTATATTCTATAGTAGGTAAGTGCATTCACAGTATAGTTTGGGTATATTCTATAGTAGGTAAGTATATTCACAGTATAGTTTGGGTATATTCTTATAGTAGGTAAGTATATTCACATTATAGTTTGGGTATATTCTATAGTAGGTAAGTATATTCACAGTATAGTTTGGGTATATTCTTATAGTAGGTTAGGTAAGTATATTTTAGGTATATAACTAAGGTACATTATAGTGTTCACTTGAACTTTTAACAAAATTGTTGACTTTACACCTCATATCTGTGATGGTGACCGTGCTGAGTTTATGTATATACGACATCTACTGTAGGTGCTATAAGAATCAAACACTTTCAAAAAATTTCATTTACTATAGTAGAACTGGTATAAACAAAACAAACAGAACAAAACTTAAGCATTTTATTATTTTCGAGTATCAAATCAAATTACAGAAAAACTAATGTATTAATATTTACTAACAAATACGTAATATTAACATCTCAAAGAGTATCTGCACAATCATTGGCCAATTTCAGATGATTCTTACTAGATAACGCATAAACGGTATAGCTAAATGTTTTAAAACAATCTCTGTTAAGTGGCGCCTGTTGTCGCAACTGTACACATTTCTAACATTTACACAAAATTGTCTAACTTTCGTCAATGTATTTTTCTGAAGATTTGGATGCAAGGATTATCCATAGTAGGGTATGACCACAGAACATTGAATAGCTAGAAGAAGTGTAGTTCCCATTATATTACTCTAGAGTGCCGTTTACAGTGACGTCATTTCGTCTAGAGCCACTCGACCAATCAGAGGCTTCGTTTCACCAGTTCTGTTTGAGTCCATTATTTTGAATGCGTATTATGTATTACAACCGAAATGGTGTCAGTTTGTGTTTGTTGCAAAGAAGATTAGTTTATTATTGCTTAGTAGCTGGGCTATAGAATATAGATAATCGTGCAGATAATTTGGTAGGAAGATATAGCTCCCAGCAAAGATAATGAGCTGAGGTAGAATGTACGTTCAAATTGTTTTCGAGAGAGTGTTTATAGTGACGTCAGCGATCAATTGACGTGATTGGTTGAATTTTTACGACTGAGTACACGTTCGACCTGAGCTTCTTTTTATTCAATGTTCTGTGTTGATGACTCTGCTGGCTTCTTAAAATTTAATAATAACGACATTTCGATCCGTTTTCTTGGATAGTTTTCAAGTGAAATAACAATTGCATAGAGAAACCTACAGGCGCGGATATACAAGGGGGAGGGGCAATCGGGGCAGATGCCCCCCCCCCCCCCCTTGAGGTTAGATTTTTAAATAAATCTACGGATTAAAATATATAGACGGATTAATCCTCAAAATTGAAGAAATGTCAGTCATTTGATTATATTTTAATTACTTTGAACCAAGTGGTGAGCCAGTGGCCAAAATTATATCGCTTCTCGCTGGACAGTTAATTCCTTATTTTGGGGTCATTTAACTGGCAATTTCAATTGAGTAACTGAAACAAAATAAGTTTTTCAACAATACCTCTCTCTAGTGTAGTTTATCATAACTCTATGCTTTGAACATGCTTTAACACTGTTCTATCAGAAGTGTCCTTTTTTAATTGTGAATTGGAAGAACCTAAAATTCTTCAAGTCGTATTATGATTACGCCATTTTATTCATGAAGAATGGATTTTTATCAACCTATTAATAAATAATATTAGTATTGATCTTCAACCTTAAAATGTTTCTGAATTTGAGAAGAAATGGATTATCCTACAATTATCCAAAACACCTTCTCCTACAACAGTACGCCGAGAATTCATGCTACATTTCAAGATAAGTGAAAGGGCAGCAAAATCTTGTCACTTGAAAAAGACTCTTTCCTTCTCAAGAAGAAGCAAATGAAAACAAAACCAAACAGAAAAGAAGAGTTCGTTGAAGAAACCCCCAGTTGCTCTCTCAGAAAAGATTTTCAAAATATTTATCCATCAAAACCACGTGGTGGAGGAACGACATACATTAACTTGGTTTCCGTTCTTACCATTACACTTCAGTTCAACCATTAACAAAAAGCACAGAAATAGCAGTTTTATCAGTGGATTCTGCAGCAACCAACCAACATTGACATTTGAATCATTTGGACAGATGAGAAGTACTTTTGCCTCCATCAAAAACACATCGAAAAAATACGAATGCTGAGGTAATTATCTTCACTGCAATTATTAATGGAAAGTATCAACTGTTAATGCATTCCATAACGAATATGGCAACTTTTCATCGGTTAATGGTGTTTCAAAACACACATTATTTGGCCCAGCCTGCAACTTCTTCACTTTGGTGGATGCAAGACCACATTGCACAAATGCAGCTCTAGAATTTTCAAGGAAAAGTTTCGATGTCGAGTGATTAGAAGAAGTACGGAAATAAAAATATTGTTCAGCACACAGTCCAGATCTTAACCCTTTGGACTTTCGCATATGGGCTGCTTTACAAACTCGAGTTTATATAAAAACAGATTCCAATGTATTCAAAGCTTCGCTCAAAGATAGAACAAGAAGAGTCAAAAAATAATGCAAGAATGTCAAGCGTGCGTCGTTCTGTCTTCAGACTGGAGGAGGTCATTTTCAACAACTTTTGTAGGATCTCAGGAGATGTTCCTCATATAATATAATATAGAAAATGTTTACTAATAATAAAAATAATTTCTTTTCCTTCAGAGCGATGTGTGACATTTGACTTATTTTAAGTGCTTCTAATTGGTAATTAAAAAATGACATATCTGATTGAACACAGTGTATAATGAATAATATAGTTTTTATGATTTTTGCTGGAGCCAATGATTGAATATTATGATTAAGTTTTTGACTACCAGTCAATTTGACTTTAAAATTTAAATACGTACAGAATATGGAGTATAAGAATAATAAGACACATGCACTGTGTTCCATCAGAAACGACATTTTTAAATTGCGAATTAGAAGCTTTTGTAATGAATCAATTGTCATCATAGATACACCACTTTGATGGAAAAGAAAGTATTATTATTGAATATTTATTGTCCTATATCATATGTGGCACATCTCCTGATGCCCTACAAAACTTGTTGAAAGTGACCTCCTCCAGTCTGAAGACAGAACGAAGCAAACTTCAAAACATTCTTGCAAAATTTCTTAGGCGTCTCCTGGTTATATCTTTCATCGGAACTTTGAACACATTTTTCTTCTGGAATGTATTTTCTTCTTTTCCATATCTAACCTCGAGTTTGTGCAGCAGCCAAGAAGTGAAAATCCAAAGGGTTGAGATCATTACTGTGTGCTGGCCAGGGATTTTCCGTTCTTCTGTTAATGAATCGACCTCGAAACTCTTCATTGATGATATTTTCCCATTAATTTTGAATTATTCGATTTTTTTTTGCAAAATATGTAAAACACAACTTGCAAAATTGCAGATTAATATTTGATACTTTTGAGTTGCCCTGAGAACTTTTTTGTAAAATATATTACTATTACAATATTTCTGTTAAAATTTGGCTTCTAGAGCAATCATGCTGTTATTGTGATAAGATAGAAGTAATTTGATTCTCAAAATGTCTTTGTGAATTGTATTTATTTCATTTTATAAAAGCATTTATCAATATTTTCGTATAGCAAAAATTTCAAATTTACACGGATTTCAGCAATTGGATAATAACCCATGCAATACGCTTTGTCAACTTTTTTGAGTCACCAAGTATCCCAAATATTGAAATGTTGGTTTATTAATCAATTATTAATGTCTTTGCTCAATTTCTTGCATATGAATTTCCTCATTATGTTCTTCATTGAGCACCAGACCTCCATAAGTGTGGATCACTAAAGTGATTACAGTCTACAGCGGTGCCTAAATTTGATCAATTAGGAGGGGTGGGGGCAACTGTAAACATTGTCGTACCTGTCTGATTTTCCGGCACAAACATCAAAATAAGCTCTTCTCCAGCAATCTTCCTATTCTAAATGATAATCATAAATCAGAGTTTATGAGATTTTTGCCAAAATGTAGTAAAAATCAACAAAAATGTTACTTTTCTGATATTTGAATCGCTTGGGGGCAACTGTTAATCATGTAAGAATTCACTCAAATTTCAGTACACGTACCTTTACTTGTCAGATCAACTTTATATCACTATTCCATAAGTAATATCCAAAACGTTATTTTTTGTCCCACCCTAATGAACACATATGGGAATCAAATTCTGTTAATAAAATGTGTCTTCTATAGATAATTTTTTTGTTCTTTCAATATCATACTTTAATAACCTAAATTACTGATATTTTATAAGCGGGGAAAAGTCCTGACGGGGAAAAGTCCGGCGGTGAAAAGTCTGGCGGGGAATGGACCGCCGGGGAAAAGTCCTAGTGCCGTTTCGTGGATATCAGTTTATGGTTGAAATAAAGTGTACTGATAAAAACAGAAACGAAGATCATGTCTGACGATCCTCCACAACGAAGATTTAGTAAGTGAAATCTGCTGAGAGAACAACTAGGGGTTTCTTCTAAGGAACTCTTCGCCTCTGAATCACGCTTCTGTACACTTTGGTTTTATATTCATTTGCTTTTTCTTGTGGATAAATTACAGAAGCAGTCTTATTGAAGAGACCACGAACTCTTGTGAACTTTTTCATGTTGTAAGATTTAGCCGCCCTTCCATTTAGCTTGAAGTGAAACATGAATTTTCGGCGTACTGTTGAATGATAAGGTGTTTTGGCAAGCTACGAAGTACAAGACGATCCATTTTTTCTCAAATTCAGAAACATTTATAAGGTTGAAGATCAATGCTAATATTAATGGGATGATAAAATCCATTCTTTATGAAAAAAATGACGTATACATAATACAACTTGAATCATTTTAAGTTCTCCCAATTCGCAATTTAAAAATGGCGCTTCTGATGGGACACAGTTACAGTGTAAGCACTAAGCGAGTTGAAAGCAATTAGAATATCCTGAAAGGATTAGTAGACTTAGCGTTGACAAAAAATTTATTATACTCAAGCTTTCAAATTGATATCCAATTCATCATCAGGAGAAGTACATAAATTAAAAAGAAAAACCAATGCCTAATACCTACTATATATTACAAAAATCTATTAACTTTTAAAATAAATTACCAATTCTAGAATTAAATAAAAATTGAACAAATTATATGCTAAATATGAAATCAATAGAAACTAAAGTAAAAACTCCTAAAAAAATGCATTAAAATGTTAAAATAAAGAGAGGAAAGATGAACAAAGAAGTGACATAATAACAGACAAAGAAAACAGTGAAGTAGATGATCTGAATCTTCTTACAGTTACAACCATCCTCAAATTAATTCATGATGTTACACCATTTCTAATTCCTACACTCAACCTCTGTAAACAAAAATAGAAAAACTCTACCTATTATATTATCATACAAATGTATTTATATATGATAATATAACAAGTGTAGTCTAATAAACATCATTTACAGCGGTTAACTATAGGAATCAAAGCCGGTATAACATCATAAGTTCTATTGATGGAGTTAGGGTGGTTGATGGTGTAAAAAGATTCAAGTCGTCTGCGATACCAGACATTTGAACTGTGGTGGAGTACTGAAGGTGTCTCAAATCCAAAGGAATGTCCTGACGATCTTGAATGATGAAAAACTTACTGTTTTCTTCGTCTGTTATTATGTCACTTCTTTGTTCATCTTTCCTCTCTTTATTTTAACATTTTAATGCATTTTTTTAGGAGTTTTTACTTTAATTTCTATTGATTTCATATTTAGCATATACTTTTTTCAATTTTTATTTAATTCTAGAATTGGTAATTTATTTTAAAATTTATTATTAAAAATGGACCCCACCCTAGGGAGTCCATTAAAGGAGGGGGGGGGGGGGTGAGGGTCAGAAATCATTTTTATTTGTTTCAATTGAAATGTTAGGCAATGTACTTTTATGTCCCAATATTTTTGTTGTCTAGAGACACTACAACTCATTCAATCATTCAACGCAGAGCCAAAAGGGTGCAAGAGGGTGTTTACCTTTCTGCCTATTATTTACGTATTTACGTTTTCAGTCAAATATATACGCTTAGGACAGTTAAATGTGTAAATTTTCCTGTAAAATATGAATTTTTCAACCTAAGAGTGATTAAAAGTCGATTGATTTCCACACATCTCGTGAGGTTAGGCAGGAAGGGAGCTGGGGGCGTGTCTATATATGTAAGAGAGAGATTGAAATCATTGTGCATTCATGAGAAGTTTTTGGTCACTGATGTTTATGAGTCGTGCGTTGTAGAGGTGTATCCCGACCAAAGTAACTTAATAAAAAATAAATTATGTTTGGAATTTATCGTCCCCCGAGTTCTTCTGTGCCTCACTCTCTAGAGTATCTGAATATTATAAAAAGCGAGTTTTTCATAGAAAAACTTGTTAAACAGGAGACTTTAATATTGACTTGCTGGATGTAAATTTGAATATCTAAATGTTATTATGATGTCTAATAATCTTTGCCATTTATAAATGTACCAACTAGGGTTACAGATAACTCTTCTAAATGTCTGAACCATATATGGTATAACAGGCATAATGTGCCTCAATCTAGGGCATTCATCACGAGCATTTCAGATCATTAACACATTTTCTGTGTTTTCAATATTTCACTAAGCAAAGATCCAATTAAAAAAATATACGGAATCATTCAATTATTTATATCAGTTCCTTATTGTATAAATTACCTACATTTATTGAAGAATAATTTATCCATACTAGGGATGTTAACGTATATACTAAAACGAAATACTTTGTTGACAAGCTTTGGAGCTTATATTATGGATGTTGTCCAAAGAAAGTAAAAATCATGTCATTCAAAAGATACGCACGACCATGGATGACTGATGAGTTGATTGATTGCATCAGTCAACTATAACCATGCATTATTTAAACAATACAAACAATTCATTATCCCAAATCAGTACGACAATGAATATAAAAATAATTAAGTAAAAATTATTAGAAATACAAAATCAAACTTTTACAGATCTAAATTTAATCATATGAGGAATAATACAAAAGATAACTGGGGTGTAGTAAATGAGATCATTGGCAGAAAAAAATTCTCAAAGTATGCTAATGTTTTGACTGATTTAATTAATTCGTTATTAGGTTATTAAAATTGTAAACGACTTACCAAATAAAGAAAATGGGTTAGAATTTGTACCAGTACGTACTTATAAATAAGCTATTCCCTTTATGGCTCCTATCATTGCAGACATTTTAACTCTTCTATTGCAGAAGGCTGTTTCCCGGAGGTGCTGAAGGAATCTCGGATCATCCCAATTCATAAAAAGTGAAGTTCTAAACTAGTTCAAAATTATCGTCCTATATCTACACAGCATACTTTGTCTAAAATACTTGAAAACCTGATGAAATCTAGCTAGATTGATGGACTAATTACATAGGGAAAACAAAATATTTAATAAACAGTACGAATTCCGAGCAAATTTCAGCACCTCTGACGCCATTGTGGAACTGACTGACAAATGTGTTAATAGTTTAGATGTTGGATCTTATACTAGAGCTGTATTTCTTGACCTCAGTAAAGCGTTTGACACGGTAGATAGAATGTAATGATTGCTGAATTGGAGAGATTAGGTTTTAGAGGTTTGGTGTTGGATTGGTTCAGGGATTATTTGACAGATCGAAAGGTGTATGTGGATGTGGGAGGTGTAAAGTTGGAGGTTAAGACATTGAATATAGGTCTATCATAGGGTTCTGTCAGTTCTCCTTATTTGTTCTCACTTTACGTAAATGATATGCACAATGCACCCAACAAACTTCATTTTGTAAACTTTGTGGACGATACCACCGTGTTTATGACTGGTAATAATTTGGAATCACTGTGCCGTGATGTGACTGAGGAGTTGGGGAAAACTGGTGAATGGTTGAGATCAAATAGACTGTCACTTAATGTTGAAAAATCTTCATTCATGCTCTTCTCACATGCCGATTTCGCTCATGTACCCATTTCAATATCTATCTAATCAGTCAGGTAAATAATGTAAAATTTCTAGGTGTTCATATTGATGGCAGACTTAACTTCAATGTTCAAATTAGTAATTTATAAAAAAAACCTCTCCCAGGTTACCGTAATTATGAGAAGGATCTCTCACCTTGTACCTAGTGTTGTATGAAGACATATTTATTTTTCATTATTTCAGTCACTCATATCATATAGTATAATTGTATAGGGAGGTTGTGGATTAACCAACCAGTCACAATTAAATAGAATAGAAAATAGAGCACTATCATTACTTACTCATTTACCACCTCAGATACGACAACTTCCCTCATATGAAGATTTGTATAAATATAACATAATATTGCAATTTCATAAATATTATAAATCCAGTAATTTCATTGCCTATTTTTTTTATTAAAATCAATGAACTTTTCCTTTCCATTCTCACTCTACAAGGGTTGTCTCTGATGACAAACTACTGCTGCCTGCTGTAAGGAAAACTGTTACTCAGAGACAGTTTTTTTATAATGCCGTCAAAGAGTGGAACGTTCAACTTTTCTCGAGACCAGAAAAATATTGATGATCATAAAAAATTTAAAACAAAAATTAGAGAGAGATTTTTGTTATATTGAAGATTGATAATCCAGAGGAGGCCTTTCTTCTAGTTCCCTCACTACAGATTTTCTCTTTTTCTTTATCCTTCTCCTTTGGTAAAAAAAACACCACTGTTCTGATAGTTTTCTGTTTATAACTAATTCCTTATAGGTAGTCTAATTATTTATTCATTACTTTTAAATAAACTAGGGTGACTGCTCGATCGCCGCGCATATATGCTAATCTACGTTTAACTTTCGTAATATTTCTTTATCCCTTTACGACCCTGTGTGACGAATTCGTCACATAAAAAATAAAGGACTCTCCTGAGATGAATTGAATGTGTGGAGCCTAGTGACGAATGTGACTATCACGTCACGTATTAAAATCAAAATTTAGGAAATTTCAAAACTAATCAAAGGTAGTTCATATATTAACTATTTATTGTCTACTAACTAGACACATTCAAAGTTTATAAAATTTTAACTTTTGAAAATTAATTCAGGTCGTAAGGGTTATTTTGAGATACAGTATCTCTGTGCGGGAATGAGTAGTTGCCCTAAATTATGTGTATTTTGAGCTGTTTCTGTATTGTATTCTGTTTTTAATTGCCCAATAATATTCGAATCGAGTTCCTGGACGGGCATCAGATATTTCATTTTTCATTTGAGTACAGGCATCCCCCGCTTTAGTTACCAAATCACAACTCAGTTTAGTTACCAAACGGTAACTAAAGCGAATAAAAGTAACAAGAAATTTATAATTGTCACTCCTCGATTCTATATATTATTTTCTATGAGTTATAGAAAGAAAATTTGTTTTAGAGTTCTTAAAGTACTGCGTATATAAGCATATTAATAATAATATACAGTCTTTCATTGTTTGTGACAGTGATGAAAAAGTTTAAAGTCGTGCATTTATTAAATGTTTTAAAATCCATCCATAGCTTAACTCTCACTCAGTATAGGTGGGTAATTAATAGATACTTAGATTTCTATAATTATTATTCTACATTTACCAAATATCAGTTTTATGCTCTATGAAATATTTTTGGTAGTAGAGTTCTAAGTCCCAAGTTATTGGTTGGTTCTACAATTTCAGACACGTCAGAAAAGAAAATATTATAATTATTATTTAACTTCCAATCTAATTGGTAGCATGGATACCAATTGAAATAAAAGTTAAATAATGATTATTAAATAAAGATTTTCACGTGTTCGAAAATATTGAAACATGCAATAACACGGAACTTACCCTAAAATAGGACATGTTGAATTTCTGAACCAATTTCTTCAAATAACCTCATCTGGATTATAATTTTAATATTTTTTTTAGTTACCGTGAAATAATCACAAAAAATGTCTCCGTTTTCTATGCCAACGAACGGTTCTTATTTCGAATCATGACTCGAAATAAGTACCACTTTTGTTAAAGTGAGTTGTACTTAAAGCGAGGCTTGCCTGTACTTTGTAAAAATATTGTTATATTTTTTTCGGAATAAAGTTTATTATTATTAAGTTTTTAGGACCGATCGGGTCAAAAGTAAAGGTCTTTTGTTACTCAATAACTCAACTAAATTGTCTGAAATTTGGTGGGACGATTGGTCAATATACAGGAACCTTTTGGTTATATTTTAATTAAGATCAAGGTCATTTATAAGCGGCGGTGGAGGTATGCCCATCATCTAGTTATTTATATTTTCTGTTCGAGAGATATTTTCTCTTGTTTGAACAATTATTTTGGTCATTATGTGCTTCATTCCTCCTTGTAGTAATAATGAATAGCTGCAAATAAGACAATTAAAGCTCACATTATATATAATTTAACTTAATCGGACTCATAAAATCTATATAATATAAAAATCATTATTCAACTAATATTTCAATTGATATCATACCTTCAGGTATCATGTTACTAAATAAATAATAATGATTACATTTTCCTTTACTACATGTCCGAAAATATAGACCCAACCAATAACTTGAATTAAATATACCCTACTGCCAAAATTATCCCACAGAGTATAAAATTCTTCTTTGCTTAATGTAACACAATTATATAAATCAAAATAATTACTTATCTATAGGTACTGGATGGGCGTGGCCGGTAAATTCCACAGCGGAAAGTTCAACCAGGAAGATTCCACTAGCGTTAAATGGCAGATGTGGAAAATTCCACTATGGAAGATTCCACCGTTGTATAAAAATTAACAAACTAACAGTATAAATAAACAGTTTAATAGGTAATATATAATTAAAAACTAATGTACTTTCAGCGTTAAAAATAACGGGGTTTCATTAGAAATTTAATGTCGATTCAATACAATTTTTTTAAATAAATGAATTCTGTCAAAGTAATTCAAGTAATTTTGATGTTTCTTTTTATTTTACATTTATTTCAAGTTTCTTGATTTTTTTTTTTGAGTTTTTCTGGGGGTTGAGTTTTTCAGTTTTTTCTTTAAAATAAATCTATGAGTTCTTTAAAATGTTATTATTTCTTTAGATTTTTTAGTTCTAACATATTTGAGTTTTCCAAAGCTTTTGAATTTCCCAAAGTTTTTGAGTTTTCTAAAAAATTGAGTTTAAATTTATTTTTAATCTAATTTCTGAGAGTATAGATATGAATGAATATTTCTTTAAATGTAAAACCAATAATTAAACCATTATATAGGCATCAAGTATTTAACTTGTTAATCGTGACAGAGATCACGAAAACTAACAAAATCAATTTTGTTAGGTAAATTCATATCTGAAAGTCTTAATATTAGTAAGCAGTAATATGATAAAAATGTTTTTAAAGATCCTCTCCACTCTAAATTAAAAAATTCTGGTATTGCTTTAAATTTGTAGAGCTAAGGTTATATAACATATAACAGTAAGCAGAATTTAAATCGATCAAGTATTCTGTTCACAATTAATTATATAAGAAATATTCACATTTCGCTTTTTTCATTCTTAGATTCCTTTGAAGAAAAAACCCGCATAATTGAGTAGGTATGTTTGTTCGTATATACATAGTACAAACCTATTCAAATACAGTGTTTTAAAGTTAACAGTTCTCATGATAGGAAAAATGTAATGATTATTACTGTGACTGAAAGGCCTTACAAGATATGCTCTATAAGCTCTAAAAATATGCTTTATAAGCTCCAAAAATAAGGCTGTAAAACCGTTTCAGATTATGCTTTATAAGCTTTAAGAGCTGAATACTATGATGCATAAGCTTTTATTAATAGATATGCCTTCAAATATACAATAGTATATAGTTCAAAATTTTCTTTTGATTGAAGAAAACAAGCAATATTCAAGGGGAACCCTATTATTATTCAACTAAATAGGTATCTTTTACTAGGTATTTCAGGGAATATAAAATGAACTGATTAGTAATTTAGTGATTATGTATAAAAGATATTTTCATCTTCAAAGAAAACTATTTAAAGAAATAAATATAGCAACTCCTGATTTAACAAATGTAGATTTTACATTAGAAAAATTCATCACTAGAATTAATTTTCCATGGTAAGGGGCGCGTTAGCATCCTAGCTGTCAATGAAGTTAAATTTTATTAGTTGGCTGCACTATAAGTATATTCCGGGTGGCACCTCTATGGTTAAAAAGTAAATGATTACTACCAGTTAGAATATAGTTTTAAAAATATTGTTAATTGCGGATAAGTTATTTAGGGTATTGTTTTTAATGTTACTAGATCATTGACTGGGAGGCGTGCTGCTTTAGGAATCCTGAATGCTAGGCTATGGAAAGCAATCATTAACTTGAGACAATAATGAAGTGTACAGTGCAACAAACTAGCTGAAATAACAAACTACATTACAACCATATATGTCGAGAGTTTCAAAGTTCTATTATTTGAAATGTGATTCAATTCAACACACACTGGGAAAAATAAACAACTCGAACTGATGCACCTAGGTGTTTCGAGTTCATCCTTAGGCTTTGTCTCTAAAGCGAGACACCTTAGTGCATCAAACTATAGTTTAGATGAACTAAAGTTCATCAGTTTGATGCACTTTATTGTCTTAGTTATAAAAGTTTGTTAAAATGATGAGTGAATTATTCTCTCCTGTTTTTTTTTTCCTCATCATTTAACAAACTTATAGCTAAAACACTAAAGTCCATCAAGCAGCACCAAAGTGTCTCGCTTTAGAGACAAAGCCACAGAGTCAACTCGATACACCTGGGTGCATCGGAACCTCTCTGAGTGCATAATTGTATGCAAGGAAGGAAGGTCAACAAAGTGCGGAGCACAAACGGTTTAGTGATCCGCCCCATGTTGGCTCCTCCTTCTAGCTGACCAATCAGAGAAGAGTTATCGTGAAAAACTTGCAACACTGTTTCGATAGAAACTTACCCAGTAGAGACAGTATCTCAAAAACATTATGCGCTGTTTACTATACTTTCTAATTTTAGACAGTAGAAGCATAGCCTTATTGGGCACGCAGTAGATTCCTACGGGAAACATGTTGATCGTTATTACTTGAAATGAAGGAATAAAATTGTCTGTCATTCTTGAAAATAGTTTGATTTTGCGTTTTTCTACACATGCATGGTTGATTCTTTGCTTAGAATTACACAACAGGGGGCCGGAAATTTCGGTTTCGGAATATTCGGTCTTAAATTTATAAATGACCTCTTAACGTAAATGAGTTTGTTGTATTGCACATATCCTGATTGTTTAATGACGTAGTAGGGGGGCTCGGGGGCGACACGCCCCCGATTCATCTAATTCATAAGCTTCATTTAAACCTGAGACCGAATATTTCGAGACCGATATTTACGAGACTGAATTTTCCGCTCAAATTTCATGTAAAATAAATGTCAAAACATGTCAAATTTCTAATGTTACGAATCAGTTTAAAATGGTTAATGTTATCCTATTTTAATAAATAAACTACACATTTAAGAAATAATAATTTCAACTTTTTATATTATTATTCTTTCATAACACCATTATAAACAGAGACCGCATAAACAGAGAATGAAATTTCCCAGAGCCTACACAACACATTGAAATAGATAAAATTATACTATCACTTCAACTTTGCACAACTTTCGGAAAATCTTGTCAGTCAAAATTTCTAGAGCATTGCATTGGATTTAGTTATGAATACATAAAAATATTATTGACTGATTCAGCAACTTTAGTTATCCTGGCCTGGATGGTAGCTCGTGCAAGCTATCAAATTGATTTTTATTCTAAAAATTTAAAAGAGTTACGCCGAAGATATTATGCTACAATAAGATACACTACAGTCGACAATTTCTATTTTAAAAGTGCGTTGTGGCGCCATCTGGTTTTAAAAGCGGGAAATAGAATTGAAATATTGTAAGGACAATCGAGGTATGTTGTGTTAGTGATGTCATAACAGCAACACTCTAAAATAATATTTATTACAATTGAAGAACGTTCTGTTATAAGAGATGAATCCGTTAATGTTATTCACATTGCTTAACCTTAATTTTCTATTTATGTGTGTTGCCTTGCTGACGTCACGGTCACAAATCACTCGATTTGTAACCACAGCTCACAAAGCTTTATTCTTTGGTGCCTTCCTAAATCCCTAGTAGGAATACCAATATTGGTAAGTAGCGACAATTGAGTTATTTGTGACGTGACGTAAGCAAGGGAATAAATTTAAAGAAAAAATTAGGGGTTTGACAGGTTAAATAAATGATTAAATATATATTTATTTATTATATTAAGCAAATTAAAAACTGTTTATACAAATTTACTTTAAAAATTAAATATGATTTTAGAATGTTGCTGTTATAACGTCATGCACACAACATACCTCGATTGTCCTTATTATATTTCAATCCTATTGGAATAGAATTCGCTATGTCAAAGTTTCAAACTTACTGCAATTACGAATCTGAAAATAAGATTTGCAAAAAAAATTAGGTGATGGCTCATGTTTGACATAACGTGTATTTATAATATAGAGCAGAAAAATATGAAAAATACAACATCGTATTAAAGAAGAAAATGAATATAGAAGAAGTAATAAAAGAGCTAAGTGAGTTAACACGAAAGAAAGATGCATCTAATCTAAGGCATCTCTAATACATTGCACCTGATGCCACGTGCATCTTCCACAGAATGAATTGATTACTGAATATATAGGTAATCTGTGTTACTTATATATCAACCTTTTCATGAACAGTTTAAGATGTTTTCTGTTCACGAAAGCCTCAACGAAAGGATATTATGCCTTAAAATTAGATAAGCTCTTTGAAAAAGCATATGCTTGAAACATTATGCTTAAGCCCTAACAAAAAGCATATGCTCGAATGATTTTGCCTAAAGCTCTAACAAAAAGCATATGCTCAAATGATTTTGCTTAAAGCCCTTACAAAATGAATATGCTTCAAAAAAGTATACGCAAATTCTTACGAGCATATGCGAAATAAGCCATGTCACAGCCCTAGTAATGATATATGAAAATTATTTGTAAGAAATAGTTAATTAGGTACTTGGATTCTTTATATGGATCCATTATCTTGGAATCAGTTTTGTTATTGTTTTGAATTTGTCGGATCTAGTTAGCCTATCGGACATGCGGGCTTTTTCTTTGCTTGAAATTCAGAGGGGTAGTAGAAAGAACGTAAAAACATCTTAAATTTTTATATTATAATTACAGGCATCCCCCGCTTTTGTTACCTAATCACAACTCAGTTTAATTACCAAACGGTAACTAAAGCGAGGTAAAGTAACAAGAAATTTATAATTGTCACTCTTTGATTATATATCTCATTTTCTATGAGTTATAATGAAAGAAAATTTGTTTTGGAATTAGAGTCACAGCTTATAGTCCCTATTCTATAAAGTTATAAACTGTGGTTAAAGTACTATATAAACCTATTATCAAACAGTGGTGGTGACTGTGATGAAAGTTTAAAGGAGTGAATTTACTAAAGGTTTTAAAATCCATCCATAGCTTAACTCTCACTCAGTATAGGCGAGTAATTAATAGATACTTAGACTTCTATAATTATTATGTTACATTGAACAAACAGGAATTTTATGCTCTATGAAATATTTTTGGAAGAAGAGTACTAAGTTTCAAGTTATTGGTACGTTTTGCATTTTCGGACACGTCTGAAAAGTAAATATAATGATTATTGATTTTTATTCAACATCTATACAAATTGGTATCATGAATACCAATTGAAATAAAAGTTAAATAATGATTAATATATAGACATTATATTTTATATACACTGTATGCTATTTTTGATCGTCAGTATGTTTCTGCCCAATTAACATTGGGGTCTAAACTATGTTCATTTTAGCTAATGTTCGGGAGGAATTAAAAACCTACTTGTGTTCCTCTGAAATAATAGACGCGACGCTAAATTGATTATTATTTTCACCGCACCATTTTTTGAAATACCTAAATAGAAAAATAAGGAGAATATTTTTTAAATAACTATTCAAGGATATTCAATTTTATTGAAAAAAAATGTACACAGTAACAACCAATTCAAGCTTATATATAAACAAATACATTATATTTTAAATAATTAAATAATATCTGAATAATTCCTGATATTATCAAATAATATATTTCCAAAACGCATGGGTAAACAGTAATAGCAATCGAAAGTAAGAGAATTAAACACAAGAATTACTGAATCTGTCGCTAGTCGCATGAAAAAATCAAACTCATTTAAATGCTGAAGTTGTTCTGACGACTCCGTACGTATTCTGACGACTAAATCGCTGTCACTGTAACCACTCCCATTGGAAAGCATGAATTTTATTTTCATCCGATTTCATCAGAAGTTGTCAGTGCGAAAAATCGCTTGAATACGCCATACCCTAAGTCGTGGCCTCAAACCCTCTTTTTTTAATTTTCAATTATATAAAAATTTGACCAATATACCTCGCTCTTATTACCATTTGTGATAAGACTGAATCATTAATTTAGTTATAAAAGTGGAGCCTTTGCTAATTTGCTAATAAAACGAAAACCACAAACACTAAAATATTGAAACTTCTTTTATTTTAAAGAATACCATTTCAAGGTTTATAACACTAGCTTTTGAATATAATGTCCTGAAAAATGACGGCCGTGGTTGTTTTGACAACTTAGGGATTGCTTCGATCAATGTCGTTTCAATAACGCTCTTTAGTGTATCAGACGAGAGTTGCATCATTTCAGAACGAATGTTGTTTATAAGTTTTAGTAGACTTGTTACATAATCAATAGACTCAAGGTAGCCCCACAAGAAAAAATTGCATGTGGTAAAATATAAAGAACGCGGGGGCCAAGAGATGTTACCAAATCGTGAAATCAAATGATTTGGAAAGCACTCATTTAGCAATGTCATCGTTTCTCTTGCTGTATGGGCTGGGGCTCCATCCTGTTGAAACCAAGTATTGTGTAAGTTCAGTCCTTCAAGTTCTGGAATGAGAAATTCTCTAATCATTATGCAGTACCTTTCACCATTAACTGTTTCAATTGTGCTACGATTTTAAAAAAAAAGTAAGGACTTGAAAGTACAGATGAAGCAGTTGTTCCGCAACACACAGTCACACAAAAAGAATGCAGTGGTCTTTCTTGAATTTCTTGTAAATTTTCATAACTCCAGATTCTGGCCTTACGTCTATTTACATTGCCAGGTAAGTGAAAGTAAGCTTCTTCAGAGAAGATAATAGTTTTGAGGAAAGAAGCATCCTCACACAAACTAATAAAAGATTCGGAATAATTAAAACGCTATTGATATTCAGTAGGCAATAACTGTTGGGTTAATTGTGTTTTGAAAGAATATAACCTCAAGACTTTTTTAAAAGGATACCAAGTTATATTGGGCCATCAAAGTTAAACGAGTATGAGGTGAAGAATCGAGTTACACAGTTTGTCACATTATTGATGTTATATTTATGTAAATCAGAATATCTAGTTAAAGAACCTAGATGATAACTGAAACATATAAACTGTATTAATACAGATAGAACAATAATATATAATACCTGTTAATATAACAATGGTATCCACTTAATAACTATATCAGGATATACGCTCATAGGTAGAGTGGATCTCCTGACTATAAATAACTTAATCAACTGGAACTGGAAATAGTGGCTGGTACAGGCTTAACAACGCCACCAGCTCTTCCCACACATAGCATCCACCACCTCCAAGCAAGAACTCCTTCCACAGGGCCGTCACCACATCCACTGCTACATATCCCCTAACCACAGGGGACCTGAACAATAGCAGCACATCTAGCTGCCCACGCCTTCTCCAAGAACTCGCAAGAGTTCCAGACATCCACACTCCCAAAACACAGCAATCCCCCACTCGTCTCCACATGATACCTATCCCTCAAATCCAGCAAACCCGGGCACTCCAAAACAAAGTGCTCCAACGTCTCCTCACTTGCTCCACACATCACACAGCCAGACTGCCTCCCAAAAATCTTGCTCTCCACCCCAGCTTGAGTGTGTTAGTCCTAGCACTCTCCCCCTATTCCCCCTTTCATTCTGTAATCATAATGCACCAGCGTGCTTTTATTCTCAACTTCCTCTCGCCATCTCCTGCTCTCCCATTCGTCCACCGCCCTTACAACATCTCCACCACTCATCTCACAAAGCCTCTCCCACTCCAGACCAATCTCTTTCAGGTAGCCACTCACCTGCTTCATCCATGAACCCTGTATAACTTGCCTTCTTATTCCCTCAACCCCCCTTCTCAAGACCTCATTCTCTGATCCCACAATTTCTCTCATTAGTCATTATGCATGACCTGCTCACTCAGTTTGTCCTTAATCAACCCTATGAATAACTTATACCCCTGCTTCGGTTCTTGCTTTTTGACCTTTGGCAGCTGTTGTAAGATGGGTTGGAATAGTAGAAACACTTGGTATGGTACTCCAAGCTTTAATATACTGAGAACGTAAGTATTATACCTGAAACAAAAGAATAACTAAAATGTAATAAGCAATAATGAGATATGTTACATTAACTGTAATGAATAACAAATATTCCTTAAATAGTAAACAAATAAAGATATGTAGTTAAACTTATATCAAACGGGACATGCAACAATGCATAGGGAGATACAAGTGAATTTAACTAAAACGCGGAACATATATTAATTAGAATGTTAAGGAACAGATAAGTAGACATTAATATAACATTCTTCCCTTGTACAAAATAAAGCTAACAAGTTTATAATAGGCAAATAATAAAATATAATAGCCAATCAAGTTTAAATCTAATCCCATCCATATCGAAATGGCACCTTGGTCTGTCGAGATGATTTACGTTGCTCTGGAGGGTGAACTTCATCTTGATTTTCGGTGGTAGTTTGTTCAGGGAACGTAGGAGGATTATTGGAATCCGCAGTACTTGAAGTTTCATTCTGAGGTTGATCATGCTCTTCAATCGTCGTTTTAGATTCTGGACATGGGGCAAAGTCTCTAACAGACACAGTTGATTCTCGTCCACTTGGATACCTGACTTTTGCGAACGTGGGATTTGCTTCTAAAAGTTCAACCTGGTCCACCAACGGTTCATTCATGTTTGTCCTTACAAAACGTTGTAGCATTATTGGCCCTGGTGCCATAAGCCACGCGGGTAGAGAGTTTCCGTGAGTTATTCGTCGCTGGAAGCCAAAGAAACGTTCATGCAGTTGAAGTAGAAAAGGAGAGATCTGGTCGAGTGGAGCGCTTCTAAGAGAGCCAGCTCCCATTGGTTTTCAGGAAGATTGTGAGATTTTAAGTTTAGACGAATTGACATCCAAATGATACCATTATATCGTTCACATTGCCCATTACCAATGAGATGGTAAGGTGTTGTTCTGCAGTTGCTATTCCTTTTTGAGACAAGTATGTCTTCAATTCTTGAGACATAAAAGATGATCCTCTATCAGAATGGATGTAACCAGGCATTCAACAAAGACCAAATATTACTTCCAGACACTTGATTACAGTTTGCTCATGCATGTTAGGGCAAGGAAATGCGAAAGGAAAACGAGAGTATTCATCTACTACTGTTAACAAATAGCAATTTTGAGTTGTAGATGGAAGAGGGCCCTTCAAGTCAATACTCAGTTTGTCCATTTGTATCGTAGATTTTATCAGAGTTTCTCCAACAGGTCTATGAAACTGAGGTTTCAATTCAACACAATTTCTACAAGATGCACAAGCTTTCTTAACGTCTTCAGTTGAGAAAGGTAGATTTCTTGATCGTACAAAATAAAGGAGACGGGTTACTCCAGGATGACAAAGTCCATCATGTAAATTGTTTAATGTAGATGTTGAAACTGTTGAGCAACAGTATGTTCTAGTGAACGAATTTGGAGCAACATTATCTTTACCTGATCTGTATCGAATAGTGTAACTATATGAAGAAAGTTCAACTGCGGAGTCCACTCACGTGCAGGCTCGCGTAAGTAAGAAAACGCGAAGTGCGTCTGAAGGAGACTCATCCTCTCTCGACAGTCCACCACTGCAAAGGGTACCTCTGCACCAGCCGTCGGGAAACGACGTGTAACACGAATGAGCAGGTACCGGGCGGGAGGACTACAAGTGGTCCTCCTGAATGCGCGCTCGATTAGGAATAAGCTCCTTGAGCTTCGGGCAGTGGTAGCGACATCTAATTTGGATGTGATAGGAATCACGGCGACATGGCTGGATACTGGGATGAGAGATTTTCATGGTGAGTATCATCTCCCCGGTTATGCTATGTTCCATAAGGATAGAGATGGTCGTGTTGGCGGTGGAGTACTTCTGTATGTGAGGAGCCACCTGAATGCGATTGGGGTGTTGACCGACTCTTCCCACGAGTTAGTGGGAGCAGAGATTCGGGAATGCACTCCAACGTTGAGGGTGCTTGTTGTGTACAGACCTCCCCACAGCCCACGTGAATCTGACGAGTCATTGTATCACAATCTTTCAGGTTTAATTCAAGGTAGCACAATTGATGTACGGGATTTCAACTGTCACCTAGATTGGAACCTGCATGTGGCTGGCGCTGAAGGAATGCGGTTGATCGATTTTATTAAATTGCCCTTTTCCTATGGGACTGATAGTAAATTATCACCTATTTTCTAGGTAGATGAGGCTGGTTAATAAACTTATCCTATAGGGCAAAATAAGTCTCCGGGTTCGTTACAATTATTTGTATTATCTTAACTTGAAGAGACTTGGAGGTAATTGATTGAATTCTATTAAACTGACAAATGACTAAACGGTAAAAGTTTTTTGGAAGTAAATTAAACACAAGGAAGTTTTAAATGGGTGTACTTATATTAAAGTTCGAATAGTACAGAGTTCTAAGACTTACGCACAAGTCTTTAAATAACACAACACAAGTTTTAAATAAACTAGCGGTTGAGTAAACTTAGGGGTATTAAATAAACAAGGGTTTGAGTTGCCAACTCACGAAACCCGTGGATGGACAAGTCCGACCGGACTTGGTCCGACCAACCAGTCTTCAAAAGACTATCGCGAACTATGAACACTTTAGTTAGGTGCCAATGGTATTTAAAGGGTGAACTGGAGAGTCCAACCTTCCAGTGAGTGAATAAACTTCTGTTAAGGTAGTGATAGTACTTTTCAAAGATGTTTTTCTACTCACTGTAGATAGAAATAACACACAATGCATTATTCAAATTTAACACGCTAGTGGTAATGGCTTTCTATACGATTAACATATAGATCGAACAGATTTACTAATAGTTCATATTAGTAAAACCTGATTTGCTAATAAACATCCAAATTTAAGCATACTATTTCAGAGTCCTGTTTAACCCTATACATGATCAGAAATGTTACAAGTTCCTAACTATTAATTAAGTATTTCAATTAGAATAATTGAAATACTTACTTAATTCCTTTTAAATTAATTAAGTATTAATTTCAATTCTATCTATAGAAAAAGAACTCAATATTCTAAGTTGTATAACTGATTTACAAAGTTCATGAAGTTATATAACTTAGTACAAATTATAAAGTTATATTCTGAATTACAAGTTATAGCTCTGGGTTACAAGTTATAAAGTTATCAAAGCTATTCGTTTATAATTATATTCGAGCTCCTAGCGAGAATAACATGACCATAAATTTAAATAGCATTTCCTTCTAATGAACAGTGTACAAGATTAAAAAGATTATGTCTGATTAAATGATTATCAAATTATAGAAATTGAAAGATTAAGTAAAGATACAAGTTCAGCGTATTAACAATCTTTCTATTGTTAATAGATTTTGGGAACGACTGCTTCCAGACTCAGATGGTCCACGTTCCAACTAGAGGTAGAAATACTCTGGACCTTGTGTTCACTACGGATGAGGAGATGGTTAAGAATGTAGAGGTATGTATGGGACTTGCAGGTAGCGATCACGAGGCGGTCACCTTCGAGGTTTTGGTCGGTACCGAAGAAGAGCGTTTTGGCTTTAATCGGCGACTGAATCTTCGGAGGGCTGACTATCCTCGGTTTGCTGGTGCCCTGCAACACAATATAAGGACATTACTTACCCTATACAGTGACTTTCTTATGTTTAATTTTTATGGTAAAGAGTTCACAAAGTTTGAAGTATTAAATCGATATAGATCTGTCAATAGCAATAGATATTAATTTGTATGAATTAGGACGGTTACTGTATTACCGAACACATCTAAGTAAATTGTTTAAAATATCCAAGTTAAATTAATGATCCAGTAACAGAATAATAAGTAACTATTTAAATTGAATTGCTATATAAATAACTAGTATGAAGAGGAAAAACTTGCACTATCGTTTATTATACATTGATAAGAATAAATAAATGAATCAACTGATGTTGCCGAAACAACAATGTTCAGAGATTTTCTCTGGACAAAAATCGGAATAGAGAAAAGAATTTTATTTGACAATATAAATGAATTTTATTTGGGGGTAATAAATTAATTATGTAATTGGGACACCACATCTCCATTTTCTAACTGCTTCAATGATTGCAGTAGCTTCTTTTTCAACAGCTGGGTAATTGATTTCACTGCCCTTTAGTGTCCTTGACATGAATGCAACTGGACGTCCACCTTGGTTCAGAACTGATGAAACTGCCACATCTGAATCGTCATACTCTACTACGAAGGGCTGCTTATCATCAATGGAATGCAGAGTGGCTTTCAAAAGGTATTTTTTTAATAGGTTGAAGGCTGAAATCGCATATTCATTATGAGGAAAAGATTTTGTACTAACTAATGGTTTGATCTCGTCTGAGAAGTTAGGGACCCACTTGGCATAATATGCAAAGATTCCAAGCGCCCTACGAAGAGAACCAGCATTGTTAGGGATTGGGTAATCTTGTAATGGCTGAAGCCTTTTAGCATCAGGCTTTATTACCCCATTTCCAACACAGTAACCAAGAACATTTATTGATGATACAGATTTGATAGTCTTTGATTCATTCAGGGTTAATTTTCTGTTTTGGACAACAGTAAGAAACTGCTTTACATTTTCATCATGCTTAAATTGAGTTCTTCCTGCAACTGTGATATTGTTTAAGTAAGGGAAAGTATCTTTCGGACTTTCTTGCTTTACAAGTTTATGCATAGCACGTTGGGAAGAAGCTACGCCATTTGTAACTCCGAAAGGTATTCTGCAAAACTGGTAGAGTCGATCATTTGTTTCAAAAGCAGTAAGTCTTTTATCTGACTCTTGCATAGGAACTTGATGGTAGGCACTTTTCAAATCAAATGTAGAAAAGACAGAGTAATTGGCTAGAGTGTTGACCATGTCATCAATTCTAGGTAATGGATAGGCATCTAGTTCTGTGTACAGATTTATGGTTTGTGAGTAGTCAATACATAGTCGCTTCTTGTGTCTATTTATTGGATCTTTTGCAACTACTACTTGTCCACGCCATGGCGATGAGCTTTCCTCAATAATGTTGTATTAATATAGTCACACTTTGTTATTTGTTTATATTTTGCATTTAGCTAATGTATTTTACCTATTCATCAGAATTGTCTCATGCATGATAACATTTTCTGGTTCTAGTTATGACTCATGTTGTATACCTAATTGTTTCCTGTTTATTATTATATAAAAGGATGTGTAAATCTCTCTAATTGTCAGTTGTCTGCAGTGCATCGCAGAGCGATCACCTATATTAATCACTTATAATTAGCTTATACTACTTATACCTATGTTCTATTAATGGTTATGGGCTCAGAGAAACGTTTTTTTACAATGTGAGATAACCTGTTAAGTAGAGAAAAACTTAAATGGTTATTTATTAAAGTGTAAAGATTAAAAATAGCATTGTAAAGAATATACAGTGAATTTTCTTAAGTGATTATTTTTGATTGGCTTGCTATAACAGGATTTATTTTATATTGGATCAACATAGCATTTCAACTCAAGTTGTATTTTATTTGTCATGAAAGCAAGAATAATTTACAAAAATCTGCTACAAATATATCATTAGTTAGATGTATGCTTAGCCAACTTGTGTATATAATTCCAAGAGGTTAACGCATAGTGGTAACTTGTTTTTAGTTACATTGAAGTATAAATCTCTGTTATAAATTAAGTGTCAATTGTTTTCATATCATGGCTAGTGATAAATTCTTGGGGATTACCCCTTTAACTAAAGGATAAGACTGTCTCTCTCACTCCATTTGCGTAGTCTCTCTTGTTGTTAGTGAGTGAGTGAGTGAGGCTGAGTCGGGCCGGGCCGCCGCAGGGCTGGGGAGCTGACTATAATTTGGCTAGCTCCGGCTCCTGCTCCGTAGCAATATAAAATGTAACTGAAGGCTTTGGCTCCAGCTCTGGAGCCACTAATTAAAACTTAAAGATCTGGCTTCAGCTCCAGCTCGGGTTCCACAGTTATCAATTAAATTATAGTTAATTTCAATATTAAAGAAGTAAATTTCATTATTCATCCAAAAAATTAATAGAATGATGATCTAACATTAAAAGATTTATTTAATTAATCAGCTACACTTCAATCAAAGAACATGTTTACCAATTTTTGCACTTTAATTTAAGGGTATTAGTTCATTTTTTTTAATTCCCGGAGCCTGGAGCTATTTGTAATGTTGGAGCTCCGGCTCCGCTCCTCTGTTTGTACGTTTAGCTAAGTTCCAGCTCCTGCTCCGAAGTGCCAAATTTGGCTAGCTCCTGGCTTCGGCTCCAAGCTCTGGAGTCAGCTCCCCAGCCTGGTTGTTACTCTTCTTTGAAAGAACATGCGCAAATTCATCTAAACTGATCTCCAAAGGATGGACGTCTGAAAGGGAATTATTAGTTAATATAATTATTTTGGTTATAGTTAAATAATAATCAGAACAGCAATGATCACCAAGAGACTTCAAATCATAAAGTTTATATTTCATAATTAAAAGATGGAACAGGAATTAAAGGAAAATATGTTCATGTCTATAAATTTAAATCTGCCTTAGTATATGAAATTATAGAAGTACTAACTAAAAAATAAGGGAGATATATTCTTTAATTGTATCCTAGAGTCTAATACCTTTATGAAATTTTTCAAAATATAATTAACAATAAATAGAGTAGGTGTCGCTCAAAATAGGGTGAGTTTCGAGGGGGACTTCTCAATAGTCCTACGCCCCTTTAGTCCGACACCCCATTAGTCCGACGCCCCATTAGTCCGACGCCCCATTAGTCCGACGCTCCATTAGTCCGACGCCCCAATAGTCTGACGCCCCAATAGTCCAGTCCGACAGTTCCATCTTTCTGTGTTATTTTTATTTTTTTATTCAAATAAAAAATATGATTAAATAGGTATACTCAATTGATTAATTTAGTAGGGGTTTAACGTCTGCTTCGGAACCAGAGGCCATATCGCTGACGTCAAAAGGAAATTAAATACAAGGGACTAAAAGAAGCAGTCAGAGAGGAAAGTGGTTCCATGAACAAAGTCACTTACCACCGTCGGTGACAATGCGCATGGATGCAGAAAAGCTACTCCGTGAGTGCAGTCACTTACCAAGGAATGTGACGAAACGGGACACAAGCACCGGTGGCTGCACTCACGGATGGAAGAGGAAAATGAAGAGGTGATAGTAAATGAAGCCTACGAGCCTACCTAACACAAAAATCTAAGACCTCATAGTTGAAGAGCATAACTCTAGCGCTATCCTCTAAATCTGCAAGTAGCGTTAAAAAAATATACTCAATTAATAACTAATCTAAATAATAGATTAATTATTAATTTCTTTCATTTTAAAATTTTATATTGCTCTTTTATTTTACTTTATTTCTAATAGTAATTTATGATGCAATCCATCACTTTATTTCATCATTTAATGTAGTTTGTTGTATCCGCTAGTTTGTTGTACTGCACACTTCATGATTGTTTAATGTATATTAATATGTTTTATGTTAAATAAGTAATAAGCTACAAAAGTATCGGACTAATGGGGCGTCGGACTAATGAATAGTAACCAGTTTCGAGATATATTAGTCGGATCCACATTTTCTATCATAGAGTTCAGTTTATAATTATAGTTAAATACTAGTTATTGTAGGTATACTTTATTCTTAGTGATCGAAAATATGGAACTGTCCGGTAACTCGGAACTTACCCTAATACCTATTTAGATTAAATAAAATTTTGAACAAGGGTGTAATTAAAACAGTTACCTCATATTGTTTATTTTACAGTTCAACTTACTTTACTTTAACAGTTACAATTACTACGTTAGGCTATATCTCGAGTTTTAAATTCGGATAATTGTAATTTAAACCCGTCTTTAACAGTCCAATTTCCCACACTAGCTTAGGGCACGGTTATACTATGGATGCGTATCCAAGCGATTTTTCGCACTGACGACTTCTGATGAAATCGCATCAAAATCAAATTCATACTTGCCAATAGGAGTGGTTACAGTGGCAACGATTTAGCCGCCAGAATACGTAAGAAGTCGTCAGAACAACTTCAGCGTTCAAATGAGTTTGATTTTTTATGCGACTAGCGACAGATTTGGTCATTTTTGTGTTTAATTCTCTTATTTTCCATTGCTGTTACTGTTTACTCATCCGTTTTGGAAATACATTATTTATATTACCTATCAGGAATAAAACATATATTTTTTAATTATATATATTAGCGAAGAAAGTGAATATAGTGAATTTTAAATGTAAAGTTTATAAATAAATTTAAGACAAATCATCCTTCATATTTATTCATATAAGCACTCTACAGTTAATTTAGATAAGTTAGGTTTAAGAGGTTTTTAACTGGATCACAAAAGACAAGGGCTATTGAGCAGTTTAGCAATACAGGTACAAAGGACTTCATGAAGAGCAATATGTCCCATAAATGCGCCGCCACAACTTCCGCACTCTCATGTTGGTGGGATTCACAGACACTCAACCTCCAACCTCCACTCTTCACTGTCCCAACAGATCTAAAATGAGATGAATTGATGAGTGTTAAGTCAGGAATAAATCACTGGTTCGATAGTTCCACCTAATCAATCATGTACACATTATTTAATCATTCAAAATGAATCAATGAGAATTATTAACATTGATCATTTTATATATCAGTAGTAAGTAAGTAACTTTTTAAAGTAAAAGTAATTTTCTATAGAGTAATTTTTAATCAAGTAATTTTTAATCAATGTTCTTTTAAACCTATTGCATATGAAAGGGTTGCTAGATTTTAACAGATTGTCCATACGGCTCACCTTAAAACAAACTCCTTTGTCGCAGCTTCAAAGTGGAAAAACAAAACCAGTGTTTATTTTTTTTCAATATATTATACCTATTTGTTCATATAAAGGTTTAATTGGTTGCTACTGTATACATTTTTTTACAATGAAATTGAATATCCTTATATGTAGTTAAATAAAAAAAATTCTCCTTATTTTTCAATTTAGGAATTTCGAAAATTGTGCGCAGTGAAAAAAAATAATCAAATTAACGTCGCACACAGGAAGGTTTTTAATTCCTCCCGAACATAATATCAAATAAACATAGTTTAGACCCCAAAATTACTTGGGCAGAAACATACTGACGATCAGAAATCACATACGTGTAACCACCTCGCACTGACGATCTGTTCTGACGATATCGTCAGTGCGAAAAATCGCCCGAATACGCATGCATAGTAACCGTACCTAACGCACCTCACTTCTTCCCATTGCCATGTACATCTCTCCTTTTATCCCATCTAGTCCTGTCTGTTTTCCATTTTTATCCTCTTAATTGTCTTTTCTACTTCTTTTTTCTCACAACTTATATCCCTCATCCAATCCTCCAACCATCAACTACTCTCACCCTTGGTATACCTGGTATTTCATTTCTAAAACTCTCTCCTCTCTTTATTCTCGAGAACAATCATTCCCACTCTCCTCTGCTCCTCATACTCTGCCCTCTATTCCTCATTCCACACTTCTGACATTCTATTTCCCTGACCATGATAAATTTTCCTCCAACAGTCCATCATTTCTCTGCTCTCATCCTCCTCTGGCACAACCGTTCCGTCTGTCCGAAACAACTTTTTCTTACTAATTTGATTGTCACTCTCCACCTTCAATTTACCAATTATTTTCTACATCTTCTTCCCCTTTCCTTCTTTCTTCACCTCCCCTGCTATTCTTAGTTCATACTTCATTTTTTCATCCCTGACCAATATTTTTCACAACTAATTTTTGAGCTAGATATTCATTCCCGCATTCCCTCTCCTCCTTCTCTTCCTATTTAAATGTCTTCTAATACTTTCATTCATCCAGGTTGGCTCTATAGCTTTTTGGTTTTTCCTATTGATTTTTTTTATTTACTTTGACCTTTAAGCATTCATCTGCCTTCTGCTTTATAGTCTCTCAAATTCCCAAACACTCATTTGATGCATACTTTCAAACTCTGTCTCCACTCTCTCCAAAAATTCCTTCATCATGTACCGTATAATATTCACTTTCTTTCCATTCCTCATCTCTTCTCCTAGAATACACTCATCTTTTATTTTTAAAAATACCAGAAATATAACAGTTAGAGTATTTTTAAGAGATTTTTAACTTATTATTGAAGTTTACTATTATTTAAAGTGATATTTAGTTCGATTGATTTAAAGGTAGTTATATTAGATTGAGTAATTTGATGTTTTGATATTTTTGCTTGATCACTTTTAGTTTGTATTATTGTTTGTTAAGGATACCAACCAAGGTTAATGAAACACGTACACGAATAGTTTAATTGATAATATTGATTTAATGTCTTCCTATATAAGAAAATGATCTACCCTAATGAAAATGATAAACCCATATATAAATTATGAACTATATAAGGAACTAGGTAATTTGATTTGATTTTTATTGCAATCTGGTGCTAATGCTTTGGAGGCAGCTAGGTATGTGAGATTTAGGAGAGCTGAGTAGGTAGGTAGGTTTCAGACTAAAAGTAGGCTGGACTGAAACCTGCAATATAAATTTACTATTACAAATCTGACTAACTGAATCAATGATATAATATAACAAATAGCAGGAATATTCTATGTTAATTTAATCCACCAAATATTATTTGAATTTATATTAAAAGTTATTTTAAGTAATTATAAGAGTATTCAGGACATTACTAAATTGATTTATTACACACAAAACTAATCTATTGCTATATATGAAACTTACCCTACGAGGGGAACTTTGATTGTACTATTTTAACTCCAATTACATGAGTTTAAGACTTGAAAGAGGAAGCTGCAGGACGCCACCGCTTTATATACTCTGAGCGGAACCTCGTGCATTTGGCACCCAGATCACTTCCGTAATACAAATAAATTATTTTACTATATAATTGATAAGGAAAATATAAATATGAAACTATTCTAAAACAAAACAAATATAATAGGAAAATATACAAAAATAATAAGAACCGAAAAATACCTACTATAATTTAAACATAAAAAAAGAGATCGTTCTAGAACATTCTAGGAGGAAAAAGAATATTGGAAAATAAAAGTAAATTAGAATTTAATAAAGTGTGATTAGTGTCACCACACAGTGATATGGTAGGTCATAATCTACTTTCTCACCATCAATTCTCATACTCTCAAATATACCATACATACTCCTCTCATCTACCAAATAATAATCTATCACACCAATAAATCCAACATTATGGTTCTATTCCTATTTAACTCCTGCTCCCCAAAAAAAACCAAAATGACCATTAAAATCCCCTATCACCATCTTTGCCACTCCCTCTGGACTCTCACCCATAACCTTATCAATCTCCCCATATATTTTCACATTTCTCTCAGTGTCCCTTGTGTCCAAATAAGCCAGAATCGATATAATATAAAAAGATCCTATCTCCATGCTTACCACCAGCCCATCCCCATTTCTGCTTCTCAACTTGTCCATGGTAATCCTGTCTTTATCCTCCGTGATCATCATCAACCCTTCCCATTTTTGTCTTTCACACCTCTTATACTTTCAATTACCTTCACTCCATCTTCCCATTCCACCCTTCTGTATTTTTAAAGAGTTTCCACAATACAAGTCACACTAACCTTTCCCTCATTCTCTTTCAATCGCTTTCACATCCATTAGTCCCTGCACATTTGTGAGGTCTATTCTGACAGTTAGTCCCCGAGATATTTCCCTCCTCCCCCCTCCCCCATCAACTGCAATCCACAGCAACCAGTTCCGCAACGCTCCATTCAATCCCTGTCCAAGACAGTCACATCAACATTTACATGACTCGCCCTATTCCAACCGACATCCGATAATCAGGCATCATCTCTAACTATTTTATGTCTTACCTTACCCTTGCTGATATATATTCCCTCCTCTCCTCCTTCTAAGTTCCTCTCTCATATTCCTATCCTCTTCCCTTTCCTTCACTGTCCGGTCAGAAACAATCATAACTCTCCTATATTCTTCTCCAGCATATCTCAACTTCTTTGCTTTCCCTATCACTGCCCTCTTCTGCCCAGCTATTTGTAGCTTCACAAGAATATTAGCTGGTTTTTCAAACACATTCCCCTCTCTAGCCCTAGACTGATTGTCCCCCCTTCCCCAACCTTATCACTTCCTCCACATTAATATTTTCCAGCCCCAGTTGTGCAACAATAATCTCCTTAAAAAAGTTTCCATCATTTCTATCCTTCACAGTATTCACTCAATGCACAATTACATAATGTAGTGGCAAAACAGTAGGATTCCAGAAAAGCGGCCTAGTCAATACTTCGTATCTTATGATCTTCGTTATTTAAATTTGCCACCTGTTAGTCTACCTAATCGCCACAGTTTTCCTTGCAAGTCTCTTATGAAAGGGTAAATGTAAATCAGAATAATATTTTACTAATTATTAATTAAGATCAGAAATACTACAAAAGATTACATAGCCTCCATGAATTTCACCTTATACAATTTAGAGTAATGGAGAAAAGAGGAACACATGTAAATAACGGTCACCCTAGTAAATTAGGGGGCACGTAAATTAGAGGCACACACGTAAATAAGAGGCATACACGTAAATAAGAGGCACACACGTAAATAAGAGGCACACACGTAAATTAGGGGTACACAGGTAAATTAGGGGTACACAGGTAAATTAGGGGTACACAGGTAAATTAGGGGTACACAGGTAAATTAGGGGTACACAGGTAAATTAGGGGTACACAGGTAAATTAGGGGTACACAGGTAAATTAGGGGTACACAGGTAAATTAGGGGTACACAGGTAAATCAATAGAGAAATGGAAATTCAGTCACCTCACTTAATAAAATTACTATCCTTATTTCCTGATAGCTGCTTGCAGTGACTGTGATTGGTAAGGCTGCCTTGACTGTGATTGGTATGGCTGCCTTGACTGTGATTGGTAAGGCTGCAATGACCGTGATTGCCAAGGCTGCAGTGACTGTGATTGCCAAGGCTGCAATGACTGTGATTGCCAAGGCTGCAATGACTGTGATTGCCAAGGCTGCAATGACTGTGATTGCCAAGGCTGCAATGACTGTGATTGCCAAGGCTGCAATGACTGTGATTGCCAAGGCTGCAATGAATGTGATTGCCAAGGCTGCAATGACCGTGATTGCCAAGGCTGCAATAACTGTGATTGCCAAGGCTGCAATGACTGTGATTGCCAAGGCTGCAATGACCGTGATTGCCAAGGCTGCAATAACTGTGATTGGCAAGGCTGCAATGACTGTGATTGGCAAGGCTGCAGTGACTGTGATTGGCAAGGCTGCAGTGACTGTGATTGGCAAGGCTGCAGTGACTTTGATTGGCAAGGCTGCAGTGACTTTGATTGGCAAGGCTGCAGTGACTTTGATTGGCAAGGCTGCAGTGACTTTGATTGACAAGGCTGCAGTGACTTTGATTGGCAAGGCTGCAGTGACTGTGATTACTAAGGCTGCAGTGACTGTGATTACTAAGGCTGCAGTGACTGGTTAGCACTGGCAGCAAAATCAAAATCTTTTTTCTTTAGACCCTCACACTCACTATGATATTACGTCTCACAAACCTCACACATTATTCCCTCTGACCATCTCCTACCTCTCTCTGACAACCTCGATTGCGATCTTGATTGCGGGTGGCTACCCCAGCCACCTCCAGAGCATCCATAGAGTTGATTCCCCCAAAATGCATAGGCTGCTTCCCGACATCAGGAGTTTCCCCCTTTATCGGAGCCCGCCAGGAGGTGGAAACCTATGCATGAGGAGTACGGGTAATCGTAATCGAAATTATCGTTTCAGATCGCTATATTTCAAAGCTGATCGATACACCTCACAACCTCACGGTACAAAATCTGTGTCAATCAAATGACGCAGTATAACAACTCACAGTACAGAGAATATATAGTATCCCAGAGCTATAAGGGGATATTACGCGTGTCCCGGTAGGCTGTGACGTCACATGTCAACAATGGTGCGTACGTTTGTACGTACAGTACAAACACAAAAGATGGCTGCAACACACCCAACTTTTGTTAAATAACGTTTTCGGTGATATTTTTTCAATTCCACATTACCGCATGCTATTATCCAATCTTTATAGTCATACGGACGAAAATTAAAAAGTGACTGTTGATGAAATTGCTACTGGTCTTTTTACACCCAAAATAGTAACAAATTTTTAGTCTTGAAGAAGACGATTTATTCAAGATAATTAGATCATTAGTCAGATCGGTCACGTTGGCCGCCATCTTAATTCTCTATTCCACGTGACCTACAGCAATTCTGTTTACTATGACGTGACCTCTTGTTTACATACATAACGTCACAGCCTACCCAGAATAAATTTGAATAATACATGTAACTGGGGTACTATACTATTCTGTTTACTATGCTATGAACAACTAGTCTACTAGAATAAGAGTTTATTGATAGATCGATGTAACTGAGGCACGCACATGGAAGGATATGATATTTGTAAAAAAATGTTTTTTTTTTCAAATAAAGCAAGTTTCAACATTTTAGCATTAATTTAAAGTTTTCGTTTTATTAGCAAATTAAAATGATTAGTTACTTGCGACCCTCCCTGTACCTATATTTAAATTTTGAGCCACGTCATATGCTAATTTTCGAATATCAGTTGTACTCAGACCAAACATTCTCCTCTCCATGTCTTTGATATGTTTAAGAAGTTCAAGTTCTATGTTTAGATCGAGAGCTATTTTGTACCGTCCTAAACATACAGATCCAGGTTTTTTAACCTTACCATCACGGTGTCTCCTAAGCGTTTTACATGATATTTTAAAAGTACGGCTTGTCAATTTCACAGATTTGCCTCCTTTTATTTCATTGAGAGCCTTTTCTAAATCACTTGATGAGTACGATGCCTTATTGGTCTTTCTTTTGTAGGTACGAACCATAGTTGTAGCTTGAATCTGAAAAAAAATGAACACAAATTTAGACATGTGGGGTAATGGGCCCCCCTGGGCCGCTTGCTCTACGTCTATGGTAGGCTCATTGCCCCAAGCGATTATTTTTAATATAAACAGTTTTATTCAATTTTCATTTAGAATTAGAAAACCAATTAGAGGCTAAAAGTACGTTAAAATACATCATTAATAACTCATATAAGTAATGATAATCAGTGAGGCTTATTTCTTATTGAAAAAATGAATTCAAAGTAGATAAAAAGTTACTTTATTAGAGCTAAAACAAAAAAAGAGAGAGAACTTACGAGCACAACCTCTCCTTGTTGCGGTATGACGTGCACTGAGGCACAGACCAGTAAAGTAGAAGATGTCCCAATACAGTCATTTTAAAAATCTAGCGACTGATGGCACGTCAAAATGGTAAGTGCGTGACGTTTCAATCATTCTTACTACATTCGCTATTGCATTATTTCTGATGTTATTATTAGGTATATTTTATGATATCTCCTAATGCGAAAATTATATTTTTGTGATAGTAAATGTTCATATTCCTTTATTGTTTCAAAATATTCATATATAATCTCATAATTCATTTTTCTTTTATTTGAACTTGTTCCGTTTTGTTGTTCACTGTTCACGCCAAAAACCAAACATTCCGCTGCAGAGTGTGGGAAGAAGAGGTTGTCTGTAATTATTGCTCTCGAAATTACAACAGTCGTTAATCTTATAGAGTTGTGTGTATACTTCAAACTATTTCAATCAATGCGTACTTATAACTTCATACTGTTATAAATCTATTAGTTTTAAAATAACAGCTGAAATCTTGGGACAGATAACTACCTATTCCAATAAATACCTAGGGTAATATCGAATTACCGGTCAGTTCCATCTTCGGTCATATAAGAAAAAACTATACTTTAATAATTATTTAATTTTTATTTAATTGGTATCAATGATACTTGCAGGTATCATGGATACCAACTAAAATAAAAATTAAATAATTATTAAAATAACTATTTTTCTTATATTACCGAAGATGTGGAACTGACCGATAATTCGGAACTTATCCTAACTACCTAGGTAGATACGTGACCATTAACATTTTAAATAATCATTAAAGTGCTTACTCTTATCCCTAACTATTTTTCACTAATCAGTGATGCCAATTGATGTTCAATAATAAGTATATATGTTATAAGTATACCTTTCAAATAATTTTTTTTTTTAATTAACCTACTGTGAAAATAATTTATTTGGTGTGGTAAATCATTATGTATACTGTATAGTATACTATATATGGTCTTTACTGTTAATAAGAAAGGGTGGGAAAAATTGTATATTATAGATAATGTTCACTATATTATATAATAAATGGAAACTATATTACATTACTGCAATTATGATTAAAATAGTCCATCAAATTCAAAATAGTTTTTGGTTAAGTCTCCCCTCAAAAATGAACATCATAGAAAACGAGCAATATTTGAATTAGTCCCCCCTATTAACTTCCAATTTCAGTGACATCACGCACCTACCGTCTCTGATTGGTTCTCATTTTCCCGCGGTCTCTCTCCACTCAAATTATTGTGCAGTGGTGCCCACGCATTATTGGAACATCTTCTACTTTACTGGTCTGTGCACTGAGGTTTCTCTATACGCCGGACCGAAATATTCTTTCAAATTAAAAGAAAACTAACCAACTTCGGAGAAAACGAGGGGGGGGGGGGCAATTACGCGCAGGGGTACGTTTGCCCCACCATACCCTATTCACTTTTAAATATCTTAGTGTCTCCCGAGCTGTTTAATATCAAACCAAATTTTTATTAAAATGTATCCAGGATGGTCAGTGGTTAGCATTCCCGACTACAGACAGCAGGTTCAGCGTTCGATACCCAGACACAGCCCTTAATTTCTTCCTATGTATACATATAACATTAATCAAATTGATATCCACCCAAACGTGGATAAATAAAGTAAGAAAATTCAATTTTAATTTGTGAATGAATTGTATTTAACGGATGTGTGTGGGTATTATTTCGAAACATATTAGATATTTAATTATTTAATTACTAATTACCCAGTAAACATTACAATGTTGGGCCAACGTTGGCCCAAATCAGAACGAATTTATGGGCCAACGTTGTCATGCCAGTCTCAATGTATTGGGCCAGCAAAGGCCCGACGTTGGCCCACCTCACGGATGTCCACCGGTCCAGAACAGTATAACCACTTATAAACGTCTTATTGGTACCGGCAATGCTTAACGTTGCCGATGTAGTGCTATAGTGATTAGCAGGATACAGTAACATAGGGTATGGTAATCAGCTGATAGAATCTATAGTTTGACGTGACCACCGGATGACTGGAAATGGCGACTCTGACCACACTTTGAAACATGGGAAAACCTACTTAAACTTAGCACTTATAAATTTAATTTTTTTCTGATCAATTACTAACTAGGCATTGGTTAAATTGTATTCAATCATTTTTTTCCTTATTTGTTATTCATAGGAACTACAATTTAGCAGTTAACTGGCAGTACTTTACGCTCCTATAGGTACCATATTTTCAAGACCCTATTTTTTCTAGATAAGTTAAAGAAATTAACAATAAAAACACACCTGAATTATATCTATATATTCAACTTTGAGGTTCAATCGCCATTTTTGCTTTTCTTTTGCACGAAACCCTTATAAAATGACTTCAAACTTCTCGATATTAACATGCAAATACGAGGAATTATAGGCCGCTCGGTCACAAACAAGGGATGTGTTGTTGTGGTGACGTCATATTTTTGTATCGTCTGCTAGGTACTATACCCGATTATGTTCCTGTACCCTGGTGATTAGTGTTGCATTGGGCTATTGTAAATCCGACGTTTTGTCAACTCACTGACCTAGTTCTAGCAAAGGACTTATGAAAAACTTATAATCATCTTATTAATGAATTATAAACCTGTTATTAATACATAATGTTACCGATATCATGCCGGTCTACGGCCAGTGCTATTTCTATATTAAATGTGTTTTACACTATACAGAGCACGTGAAGACAACAGTTACTTCTCACAATGTAGTAACTGTTTTACAAATACTACATCTCATTTATCAAAATCAGGGGGAAACAATAAAGAACATTTACCTATCAAAACTCAAACTTATATTATTTAACCATATAATAATATTGTAATTAATATTGAATAGAATGTTTAATTTACAATCTGAATAATTATTTCTAACCGAAAAATAATTTTTTTATACTAAATATATGAATTTACGAGCGGCCAAGCTTATTTTATGAATGAAATAAATGAAGTGTTAAAATCAATCATAATTGAAGGGATAACAAGCCCATTTATACTAAATTGCCAGAAACTGCTACAATTTCAAATATATACTTAATTGAGGTATTAATTTGGCTATTTGATGTGATAAATGTTGGGAGATATCATTTAACCTCTCTGATTGTCTGGCGATAACTGCCAAATAGATCCGGTAGATAAGTACAATAAATATAGGCTACTGCCTACTGGTACATCAAAAAACACTGGATTGGTTAACCAATGTTTTACTTCATTGAGCCAGTGCTCTTTGGCAACCGTTAGCCCAATGTCGTTTACCATACATTGGCCCAGTGTTTAATTACTAATAGCACTGGCGTGCCAATGCCCGATCGTGCCTTTACTTTGCCACGTTACCGACGTTGGCCTGATAGTGCAATGTTATCAGGGATAGATTCCCTGTATATGTTGGACGTTGTAATTTATCCTATTCGACCTGTTAAAGGTATCGCTTCATTGCCAAATAAACATGATGTACCTGATGTAGTTTTAGCGGTGCAACCGGATATCGGAATTGATGTCTACTACGTACTCTACTAGATCTCACCATATCTAATTTGTTACTGGTATTCGATGTTCGTAAAGAGGTTATACAGAACCGTATAGATATCTATAATAGATACATTTCTGTTTGCTGGGGACTGGGAGGAAAGGAGAGGGATGAGGAGAGATCGCATGATAGGAAAAGAGAGATGACTGGAAGAGCTGTTGTAATTTATATCGGATTGTGGACAGCTAGACGATTAAAGGAGATGGTCATTAGATATGCAGAGACCAAGAACGGAGCAAAGGCAGACTGTGGTAAGAAAGTTTTTGTTCAGAGAGGAGGCCTGAGGAGAGGGAAGAGCGAAATTTTGATGAAAATGTTGAGGAAGGGAATATTGAGTGAAAGAAAAGGAGATGAATGAAGCAGATGAAGAAGCGGAAGAGTATGAATGACGCAGATAAACAAGCTGATGAAAATGGGGCTATTCAAAAAAACATTACTTACTCTCTTTTTCACCATATTGAATATTTAGGAAATTGGAAAAATAGTACCTATAGATTGTTCGATTTGTAATGGAGTACATATAGGGTAAGAATCGCATCACCGACCAAATAACACACCTTCTCCTAATTTCCAATTTATTTGAAAACAAGTACTCTCACTACAATGATAGATGTACTCGAGTGTTACCATTGATTTGTACTTTCTTTATTTGCAAACAGATAGTTTCTAGCTATATTGGTTTTTGAACTAAACATCATTTTTTGAGATCATGTATTTTTTGAAGTATATCGATTTATCGACCAAGGTTCATTTATAAGTTCAATATTTCGACCAGGTATCGTTTACCGACCATGAAATCAATTAATCGACCAGGCTGTTATGTGAAATGTACGCACAAAAAGTGAATACTACTTGAATTGATATCTACTAAAACATTCATTTTAACTACTCATAATGGTTACTATTTAGAAATGCAACGCATTAGGCAAAAATAGGCTGTTTTAAAATTGTAAATTAGACGTTTTTGAATGAAAAATATGATGAAAATAATTATTCTACTTTCATAATTATTTTTCTAAATCTAGAAATTGAGGTTTTGTGGATTCCTTAAAATTGTTTTTGCACTATAGCTATTTATAAATTAATGACTTCAAATGAATAAATATGTATCAATTTTTAACCTCGCAAATTTGAGGAAGGTCTTATTTTAATCGGCATTTATTTATTTATCATCTTGTTATTCGCATAACTGAAAAAGTGTTCAACTAAATTGCCTGAAATTTGGTGAAACGATTGGTCAATGTCCAGTGACTTTCAGGAAAAATTTTTGGAGCGACCCGGTCGAAGGTCAAGGTCATGGTCATTTATAACTCAAAATGTATTGAACCATATTGCATGAAACTTAGTGGGACGATTGGTCAATATCCATGAACCATTTTGTCAGATTTGGCAGTGATCTGGTCAAAGGTCAAATATCAAGGTCAAGGCCATTTATAACTCAATAACTCAAAAAGTATTCAACCCTATTGTCTGAAATTTGATGAGACGAATGGTCAATGTTGAGAAACCATCTGGTCGAAATTTGGAAGCAATCTGGACAAAGATCAAGGTCAAGGTCATTTATAACTCAATAACTCAAAAAATATTCAACCATGTAATATAATACTTGGTGGGACGATTGGTCATTATCCAGTTACTAGTTTGTTAGTTTTTGGGAGGGAACGGGTCAAAGCGGCGGCGAAGGTATGCGCTCTACCGAGTGCATGTAATCTAGTTTTAAATACATTAGCTCCATGCAATTTTGTTCCAGATTTTTATGACCTTCAAAGGTTCTCTCAAGGTTCCGGAAAAAATATGAGTTTAATGCATATTATTGAACTAAGGTCTAGTCGTCTAGGATTATTTATCTGCGAAACCGCATAAAATTCAGTTCAGTATAAGACAATTTACATGCTTTTAGAGTTGTTAGTACTCTGTGTGGAACAATTGTACGAAACACTATAAATAAAATGCTGTAGAAATAGATTGTACACTACATTCTTTCTTTTGATTTTCAATTTGAATTCTATTAACAAAAATTGCATGTTCTGTCCTATAGTTTAAGCTGTAAGTTACTTCGTCCAGTTTATAAACCTTTCTATAGTTTATCATATTTCATACCTTAATTAAAGGTCCCCTACAAGCAAATTTTTTTATTGCCTAAATCAACGAGGCTAATGTTTCTTATTATTTTACTGCAAACCCCATAAAATTTGATAGCTTATTTTTAATTTTATATGCTTTTAAAGATTTTTATAATCCAAACTCTACAAAACCTACTTTACTTCCGACTTTCTAAGTTTCAGTCTAAAGAAGAAGAATCTACACCATTTGTTTTGATTGTCAACTAGGTATTTGGTTTATTAAATCTATTCATTATTCGTTTAAAGGTTTAAATTTGGATAAACTTATTATAGAAACGTTTATATACTTTTAGAAACAATTAATAGCTCAATAGAGAGCCAAAAACGCTTTGTTTGTTTAAAAATCTAAATTTACAATCATAACAAAGAGTGTACAATCTTCTTTCTCAGCGTCAGGTTGGAGATTCGCTTGATTGTTGCTCACAGAGTACTAAAAAACTTTAAAAGCAAATAATAAAATACATACTAAACCAAATTGTATGCGGTTTGCGGAATAATGATCGTAGACCTTAGTTCTGTAATATTATGTAATAAACTCATTTTTTTTCCCGGAGCCTGGAGAGGACCTTTAATACACGAAGATTTGTATTGGATTGAGTGTACCTTCCTAGTTGAAATTCAAAACATACGGTGTACATTCTTATACTTTGGATGCTTGGATTGATATTTCGAAGCTGTCTGGTGAATGGAAGAAAAGAGAGGTGGCGTCACTTGTGCCCCGAAATGTTATAATTTGGATTATGAATTGTCTTTTTCATTTTTTTTACCTTATTTATAATTTTGTTAACGCTACTTGGAATTTTAGAGGATAGCGCTAGGGTTATGCTCTTCAACTACGAGGTCTTAGATTTTGTGTTAGGTAGACTCGTAGACTTCATTTACTATCAATTCTTCATTTTTCTCTTCTATCCGTGAGTACAGCCACTGTTGCTTGTGTCCCTTTTCGTCACATTCCTTAATAAGTGACGTCATTCATGGAGTAGCTTTTGTGCATCCATGAGCATTGTCACCGTTGAAGTTAGATGATGTACTTATCTCATGAAGCCACTTTCCTTTCTGACTGCTTCTTCCAGTCCCTTGTATTTAATTTCCTTTTTATGTCAGCGATATGGCCTTCGGTTCCGAAGCAGAGGTTAAATTCCTACAGAAATTAAATTCAAAAGAAATATTACTAAAATAAGTTTCAGTATTTGTCCCCATTAAATTTATTAATGCAATCTTTATTGATATAGATTATAGAATATGATACAAATTCAGATAGAATTTGAGAGGAGGAAGTGATGGAGAAGGGGTTAAGATGAGGTACATCAAATTTAGATATACTAAATGGTATCAACAAAATAATTCTAATGGTGAAAATGTAATACTTATAATTTCTATCTACCATGAAATTAACAAGATATGGTTGAAGTAAGGGTAAAGTATTTAATCTGAATTATCAATATGATAATGAAACTTGAGACACTCATTTATCTAATTTATATCATTCTGTGATATAACAAAAAACTATTAAACAAGTACGAATTGTCACACGATTTTTTTTAAAGGAGGCACAGTTAACAGTCAAACTTACTAAGTCATGAGAATTGAGAAAACTCATCAAATTATCACTGAAACAATTGTAAACCTGAGAGTACCGATTACTCGCTACTTATATATGGATTTAATTTTATATAATCAATAAGATATAATATACGTTCCAATTCC
>CANNZV010003878.1:23-52290 GCA_947561585.1 Caprella mutica | reverse complement strand
GTATGTCTCGTAATTATTTTTCCTGGTATAGAAACTAATTGAGGGATAATTTATATCATAATTTTACGGTAGTTTTCAGTTAAACATAAAAATAAAATAAACCATTTCACTAATAATCTAACCAATTTTTAAAAAAAATGTATCGAACAAAGGAGTACCTGCATGCGATCTAACTTGAAGACAATAAAGATTTTCTATTTTTCTTTGTCAATCAATAGTTGGTTAATATTATCCATCACTTGTAAGATGTTTTCTAACTAGTTGTAAAGGTAAATTATTTGTAAATAGAAAATAATTTACTTGTTGCGGTGATCAGATTTAGGTGTTTGAATTCTGCTAATATATTCAATATTTATCTAGTAAATATTAATATATAAATGGTAGATGTTAATTTGTTTCTCAAGTTTTATATATTATTTATATAGTAGATGCCAATTTTTAATAGATATATAAATTATCGTATGCTAGGTATATAAGCAACCACAAAATGTGACTTGGACTCAAATGACTGGGGCCACCGAAGGAACAGTATTGACCGAATACCATAACGACATCCAAGTCATTCATTCTGACCTCAAAGTCTCCAATAGCAATGGCAGTGAAGAAATTGGTCAGCACCATGAAGATGAAGAACACAAAAAGTACCAGTACCAGTTTTGATGACAATTCAATGAACCAAGACTCTCCATTAATCGCTTCAGAGTAGGAGGAATACTCGAACTCTCCAGAACTCATGACTATTGTTTTGGGAATTGTTTCAAAGAATAGAAAGTAGTTTTCAGTTAAATTCTTTTCTTCGTTTACCTTTAAGGAAAAATAATATGATAGTTAGAAGAAGATTTTTGGAATGTTAACAAAAATAGTATATTGCATAAACTTTACAGTATCGTTATCGTTCAATCGGTGTCAAGATGATCATGAAGCAGTCGTTGAAGGCCAAGTAAATAGGTGCCAGAGGTATCAGTGCTTTGAAATAATTCCACGTTATTGCTTTCACTATTGGGACATCACGGACGAAACAATTAGTTTTACTTAACAGTGAGAAAATCACATATCTGGAAATAAAATACAGAAGATCAGCTTATATACCAGCAAATTCCATTAGGAAACTCTCATGGAATTTGATTATCTTCGTAAGCTATACTGTTATTAACATCATCTATTGCAATCTAATGAAATCTTCTTGAAACATTATTGTAATAATTACTATTTCTCCAAACCCAGACGTTGATGGGAACAATCGAATAATTGTGTTGGAAACGGACGTTATTTCAATTATTATCTTATCCTGGTAAAATTCATAATTTCTACATTAAAAGGAGGGGGGAGGGGTGTATAAACAACATATGCTATTATTTTTAGAATATAATCAGTATAACTAATTATGCACTGTGGTCTTCTAAATAATGATTATTAAAGATAATAAAATGTATTATGTATATTTTTTATAATACAGTTTATACAGAGTGACACAAAAGTTCTGCAACATAAGTTTTTTCTTTGAAAATAAAATATTTATATGTAACTAATATCCAAGGTAGTAATGATTCTCGGGCCAATGTTGTTTCAATATTGCCAATGCTGTCCCAATAATGCCAATGCTGTCCCAATATTGCCAATGTTGTCCCAATATTGGTTCAGGAAAAAAAGCTACCGAGGATGTGAACAAATTCCTTCCACTTTTCAGATTTATTTATCATCTATCTAAATGTTTTCTCTAATGTATTTTGTTTCTCAAAATTTTGTGTCACCCATCAAATTTAATTAACTTTTGCCTATTCACGAAAATATTCAAATATTTTGTTAACGTTTAAAGTTTCTATCTGGAATTAATGCAATCAATTTCATGTTCGATCTCACTTATATTAATTAATTAATAACCTATGTAAATTATCAAATTATTAAAATAGTATTCAATAATATATTAAATAAAATAATAATAAATATTCTATTTAAAAAATATATTCAGTTGTGTCATCCAATACATTTCATACCATTAGCTAATTAATGTTTATCTATCATAATATGTAAAAATATTTCATAGGGAAAAGAGACACACTCTCATTTTAAATAGTTTACAGTATTTGTAAAGTAGGTAAGATGAGGAATAGAAAATTCGGATCACTATATTATGCTTTATAGTATTTAGTACAAATTTTTCTCGTTTCAGAAATTCATAGATTAAAAGTTAAAAGTGTTATCAACGAGATTAATTATTGAAGAATAGTTAAGGAAATGTTTTCTCCATTCCGAAGCTACAATATGTTCTGCGGGCTTCTCCAGCTTACAAGCACGTAGTCGAACTTAGCTGCTTTGATGAATCACTTAGATCTGCCGTTGCCAGTGTGACCAATGTAGAGATGTCAGCTGATTCTTGGGTTCAGGCAACTTCACCGGTTGGCCTTGGTGGACTAGGTTGTAGGAGAGCTGGAGATATTGCCTTGCCTGCTTTTGTGTCTTCAATGTATTCTGTGAGTGATTTGGTTGAAACTATTCTTTCTAATATTAATATAGTCGATACCGGAGAGCTTACGGATGCAGTTGGGACATGGAGGCAGGGTTTACAGGCTGGTCTCCCGGTACCAGTCCATGAGTCCAGTCAAAAAGAATGGGATACACCACGGGCTCATTCATTAATGGAGAGTCTGTTGGCTAGAGCTGATCAGGTGGCAAGGGCATGACTATTATCTGCATCTCTTAAAGAAACTGGAGTGTGGTTGAACGCGATTCCCATACCGTCATTGGGTACACAGCTCGATCCAGAGGTCCTGAGGGTAGCCATTGCTCTCAGAGTTGGTGCCAGAGTTTGTGAACTTCATTCTTGCCGCTGTGGCAGTGGGTTGGATGTCAGAGGACTGCATGACCTGTCTTGTAGGTACAGTTTTGGGCGTCACCCAAGACATGCAGCAATGAATGATGTGGTAAAACGGGCTTTGCAGAGAGCAGGACTCCCTTCAGTACTTGAGCCTCCTGGACTTGACAGAGGTGATGGTAAACGCCCAGATGGTATTACTGTGTTTCCTTACACGAATGGAAAGAGTCTGATTTGGGATTGCACGTGTGTCGACACATTTGCCGAGACACACCTCAATGATTCCGCAGTTGAGGCCGGATCAGCTGCCGCGGCTGCGGAGAACCGTAAACGTCAGAAATACTCCGCCCTTGGAGATGCTTACATATTTGAGCCAATTGCTATAGAGACCACAGGAGCGTACGGTAGAACGACCTCCTTTATCATGAAGTCCATAGGTAGACGCCTTGTTGAGACAACGAATGATCCAAGGGAGTCTGCTTGGTTTCAACAGCGAATGGCTCTTGCGATCCAGAGAGGGAATGCCTTCAGCATCCTCTCAGCCGCGAAGGAGAGGTTTTAGAGGGTCGGGTCCACCCCTTCAGGGAACTCAACCCCTCACTCGTAGTTCCTGAAGGAATTTCCTCTTCTGTAAAGATTTTATCCTTCTTGTTTTTAATGGAAAAATATTGTCTTTTTAAACAAAAAAAAAAAAGTTAAGGAATACACAATACTCACGACGAACTGAGCGTAATCCATCCAAGAAAGTGGTTGGATACTTTTTCGCGTTCTAATTCATCCTCACCACGAGTGACGTCAAGGTAAAATACAGAGCCGATGAAACCAAAGATCATAAACCATTTGACATAACTATCAAATATTTTGAAATATCTCTTCCCTTGAACTAATACCTGCAAGAACTCTTTCGCAATTATAGCGCCAGAACTACAACTCATAGAATGAAGAACAAGATATTCGATATTAAATTTAACAGAGGATGATAAATCAATTTTGCTTATAGTAGCATAAAGTATTAAGGAAGAGTAAATGATAAGAAATGGGAACTAAGTCCAAAGAATAACTCTTCCTGGACATCGAAAAGCAGTGTAACACAAACACTTATATCAGAGGATGATTGATAGCTTCTTTGAGTTCAGATTTGTAGGCCATACTGAGTAGCAAGGAAGTTGCCTTTCTTAATGAATCTTCATTAAGTTTTTTTGTACTAGGGAAGAGGAAGTCATAATTAAGTGTTACACAATGATCTGTTGAATTTAGATCGTTTGATATTTTCTTAGACATTCGATTGTCGCCATCATAAGAATTGATTAAATTGTTAAATGCCTTTTGTAGTACATTTGTGTTAATAGTTTCATTGATAGTTCCATATATATCCTTAATATAAGCTCCTTTGGCAATTAAGTACGATTTAACCTCATCGCTTGAATTCTTAACATCATCAAGATTAAATGAGCCACCTCTTTTTTCTTTCATCTTTGATGCAAGTAATTCTGTTATGACTGAATTATTTAGAGATAATGATGTGTTTAGTGGAATCTCACCGTCTACATCTTTAACAAATGGATCGGCATCGAGTTCATTCAGAATAAACCTAACACTGTCCTCGTCACCATCACTCACTACTTTGGTAAGAATAGATTTCGAACCAATGCGGCCATTAATGAATATCTTCATTTTATATTTAGATTCTGAATCTATTTCTTTCCACAAGGTTTGAATTTCTTGTATGTGTTTCTCAGCTATGCAATTGTACACGTTTGTCCGAGATACTTTCTCTGATGATTTGGTTCTGATGTGAGGATTTTTAGATGCCTTTTCAATGGTAGCTGCAAACATTTCAGAGAAATAATCCGGTAAACCATCAGCATTTGACCCTTTGCTGAGTAAAATCTCAACAAATTCTTTGGTTTCATCTGATATTTGGTCTTTGTTTTCATTGATTTGATTGGCGGCCAATTTCAGAGGCGTTTCTCCGCTGAAGTTTAGTGGGTTTAAATCTACGTCTGGGTGTTTGACCAAGAGATTTAAAGATTCTAATAGTGTTTCCTTTGAGTCATCATCACACAAAATCTTCTTGGCAAGATAATGCAAAGGAGTGTTTCCGTCATCATCCCTCAAGTTAGGGTTAGCCTTTTCATCCAAAAGATCAGCAATGATGTCCAGGTTGAGAATCCTAGTCGCTATATGAAGAGGAGTTTCTCCATTGATGTTTGGCAAGTTGATCTTTTCTGACATTTTATCAGTTGGAGTATCTGTTATTAGAGGCCTATTGGCTTCTAAATCTCCTTTTTCAGATGCAAAGTGAAGATCAGTGGAGTCGTCATCTCTTCCTGTTGTTTCCAGTTCCAAAAATTCTCTAATTCTCTCCATCCTTGATGATTCACCTCCATCATTAATGTTATCTAAAAAAAATTGAGTTGCGTTAATATAATTCTTGATTTTCTTTGTCAGTTTGAAGAAGAACTAATTTTAGCGCTCGTGAAAGCTCAGATATTTCAATTAAAATATTAATGCATATGTATTCATGTACAATAATTCTTAATGATAGTGTATCGTATATACAGTGTATCCATCTCAATAATATTATACGCTAGATATGTCTGTGTTTGAGTTACTTGGGTCTAGGACTTTTTGTCCACGGACATCTCGTCAAAACGGACATTTATTTTGTATTTTAAAGTGCATTTGGGATATATCACTTTTACTGTTTACATTAATAGCCAGGTTTAAATGTATAATATTATTACAGTGATTTAAGCCGAAACATTTCATATGAAAACATATAAAATGTTTATCTATCGATTACAGTTATGAAATTAGATATGCTAAACGTGTTGACTGTATCATTAAATTATTTACCTCCTGTAATATTTCGCATTAATTAATGAGTTATGAGTATCCAAAAAAAGGAACTGAAATAACAGGGTACTAACAAGACTAAAAGCGAATACGTAAGAAAAAGAATAAAATAATTACAATAAAGGTAAATACTAATTATTTCGTATGCTTTCATTATGAGTCCAAGAATATAGAACAGTCCGAAAACACGGACGTGTTTACGTTTATATAATTTAACGCAACACTAAAAGGTACCAATATCTAGCTATTAAATTTATATCACATTTAATTATCAAACAATTGTTTAGTTGTATATTATACATATATGTATTTTATGTAGTCACTGTTGAAAAAAAATGTCATAAAAAACTAATTTCTGAACCAATATTGCTTCTAATAAGCTAATCTGAGTACTAATATTTATGTTTATGGTATACCTATAGTTAAAATACACTGCAAATAATTGTAGTTATTGTAAATTTAAAATAAATGTTTCTGTTTTCTATTTTCATGCACTATAATATCTACAAGATATGCCCGCTATTATTACAGCTTTTATAAGACTGAGGTACAATAAAAGCGAGGCATACATGTAATCTTCAAAAAAGTGTGTTTTCTAGTTTTATATTGCAGAATATTTTAAATAATATATAATGAACAATATATACATCACACATTATAATTATAAAGACTTCCGTGAGCGAAATGTCCGTGGACGAGAAAATGTTCGTGCACGGTGTTACTTTGAGCAATATTACTCACAAATGGTTAGACCAAGAGACTTGAAAATTTACAACTTTTAAGAAAGTGGTGTAAAATTGAATGTGTTTAAAGGATTTTTTGAATTCTAACTGATTTTCGAATTATTAACACTTTATGGGGCAGATTGGAATTAATTGCATATACTTTACAGGATATTTTCAGAGACTATCCAACAGAACGGGCTGATTTTATTAGGGAATCTCCGGCTTATGGTCCTAGAGAACGCTATTGATTGTTAGGGGAAATTCGAACTGTTTTTTAAAATAATAAAAGTTTAAGTTATAATGGAATACATAGGTATTTAATTCAATTTGTGAAATAATGGTAACATACGGAATAAATACAAAAAATTGAAATCGCATTAATTTATTAGAAAAATATTTACAATATGTAAAAATGTTTCACAAAAACAATTACGTGAACTGTCTTCTGAAATTTAAATTAAATTTCGAGATTAAGACGAAAATTTAAAAAGGAAAATAAATTTCCACAATTGTTATAATTTTTCTCACGAAAATATATGACATTTATTTTGCATGATTGAAAATATATTATTTTTCCAAATTACTGATTATTAACTGTGGAAATTTTCAAAAATATTCGAAATAAATGATACTTGAAACTTATTTAATCAAATAATAACGTGATCAGAATTCTAGTTTTGAACTCACCCATTGCGATAGTTTCATGTTCCGTAGACATTTTTCTTCAGATGACCAGACTGAAAATGATAAACTATTAGTTACCTTCAGGATGGAGGCACATAAGATTAAACCCTAGTGTCTTCTTTTTTATTACAAAGATATTAGTTACTGGATTAACAAACGGAAAAAATCATTGAGTTCCAAGCTGTTTCCCTGCTTCCGGTCCCGTTCTACGATTTTTTCCTGATTGAATTTTCCTTGGTGGAATTTTCTCAGGCCAATTTTCCTAGTGTGGAATTTAACCAACGGAATTGCTCCTGCGAATTGTAAATTTTTATGTTTATATTGCTAAATTGTAAATTAAAAATAAGTAACATGAAAAAAATATTAAACATATGTATTTTTCTTATATGATGGAAACTATATAACTGGTCAATAACTTGGAATTTGCCCAATAAAGTGTTCAGACCACAAAATTATCTATCACTGACGGGAAAAGGGGAAAATAGTAAGGTGAAATTTACTACAAATTCAAAACTATACTAGATGTGAACCTAATTGTTAATTACTTGATAGAATATTAGGTAAGAGCTGTGGTTCTTAATGGCCAATTGTCCCACCAAATTTTAGGCAATTTGGTTTGAGACTTTTTGAGTTATAAATAACCTTGACCTTGGACCCAGTTGCTCCCAAAATCTAATAAAATGGTTGAGGGAAGTCATTCTATTGATGATGTAATATTCATATCAATTATTGATAATAACACTCTCTTCTCTGACCAAAAACCGCTACTTGCAATTTCTTTTACCGTTTCGTAAACCTATTGTGAACTACACAGATAATCATATTGAATTGTATAGCCGTCAGAAGTGTTCTTTGGACAAATTTAAAAGAAGTGAAGATAAACTGAATGGTTGTTTAAAATTAATGTGAAATTTGATCGAACTTGGAATATATTGAAAGAGTACCTAAATGTAAATTGAAAAAAAACGGTCGGTTCTACTTGGTTCCTACCTTTCTTCACAGTTGATTACTCCAAAATGCGATAATTCGTTCAGTCTTTTGTAGTGCTATATATTGTCAAGATACTGAAAAGTTAACTACTTCACTGGTACATTCACTATCTTTGTCCTTCACTCCACCAATTCACTCCTGCAGTCACAGTTAAAGGAAATATAGAAGCTAAACCATCTTTTAAATTAGTGGCTCAAACTCTTTACGTATCCTCTCTGTCCCGCGTAACAGAAATAACTGCCACAAATTACCCCACATTCACTGATACCTATTCAAAGCATTTTATTATATCTAAGTTGTAAAGTATACCCATCCTGTGCAACGCAGATATAAAACAGATAGAGAAAACGGATATGATATTTTAAACATTTAAATGCTATCAAAGTACCCAAAACAAAAAATACCCAATATGACTACAAAGACTACCCAAAATGACTACATAGAGAACGATCAAAATGTTGATGTTGGTTATTTATCAATTAATATAAGTGTGATCGAACATAAATTGATTGCATTAATTCCAGATAGAAACTTTGAATGTTTAAACGTTAACAAAATATTTGAATATTATAATGAATAGGCAAAAGTTAATTGAATTTGATGGGTGACACAAAAGTTATGAGAAACAAATTATATTCGAGAAAACATTTAGATATAAGATAAATAAATCTGAAAAGTGGAAGGAATTTGTTCACATCCTCGGTAGATTTTTTTCTTGAACCAATAGTGGGACAACATTGGCAATATTGAGACAACATTGGACCGAGTATCATTACTACCTGGGATATTAGTTACATATTTTATTTTCAAAGAAAAAAATTATGTTGCAGAACTTTTGTGTCACTCTGTATAAACTATATTATAAAAATATATTACATTTCATTTTATTTAATAATCATTATTTAGAAGACCACAGTGCATAATTAATTATACTGATTCCATTTCAAAAATATTAGCATGTGATGTTTACACACCCCTTCCCCGTCCTCTTAATGTAGAAATTATTAATTTTACCAGGATGAGATAATAATTAAAATGACGTCCGTTTCCAACACAATTATTCGATTGTTTCCATCAACGTCTGGGTTTGGAGAAATAGTAATTATTACAATAATGTTTCAAGAATATTTCATTGGATTGCAATAGATGATGTTAATAACAGTATAGCTTACGAAGATAACCAAATTCCATGAGAGTTTCCTAATGGAATTTCCTGGTATATAAACTGATCTTCTGTATTTTATTTCCAGGTATGTGATTTTCTCACTGTTAAGTAAAACTAATTGTTTCGCCCGTCATGTCGCAATAGTAAAGGCAATAACGTGGAATTATTTCAAAGCACTGATACCTCTGGCACCTATTTACTTGGCCTTCAACTACTGCTTCATGATCATCTTGGCACCGATTGAATCATACAACATTAACGATACAGTAAAGTTTATGGGATATTCTATTTTTGTTAACATTTCAAAAATCTTCTTCTAACTGTCATATTATTTTTCCTTAAAGGTAAACGAAGAAAAGAATTTAACTGAAAACTACTTTCCATTCTTTGAAACAATTCCCAAAACAATAGTCATGAGTTCTGGAGAGTTCGATTATTCCTCCTACTCTGAAGCGATTAATGGAGAGTCTTGGTACATTGAATTGTCATCAAAATTGGTACTGGTACTTTTTGTGTTCTTCATCTTCATGGTGCTGACCAATTTCTTCACTGCCATTGCTATAGGAGACTTTGAGGTAACAATGAATGACTTGGATGTCGTTATGCTATTCGGTCAATAACGTTCCTTCGGTGACCGGTCAATTTTCCCTGGTCAAAAGATCCCCGGTCTATTAATCCCTAGTCATTTGAGTCCCAGTCACATTTAGTAGTGACTTTTTAATATAAAAAATTAGCATCTACTATTCAAATAATATGTAAACTGGTGAAACAAATTGACATTTACAATTCATATATTAATATTTAGTAGATAAACATTAAATATATTAACAGAATTCAAACAACTACTGTAGATCTGATTACCGCAACAAATAAATTATTTTCTATTTACAAATAATTTACATTTACAACTAGTTAGAAAACATTTTACAGGTGATGGAAAATATTAACAACTATTGATTGACAAAGAAAATAGAAATTAATTATTGTCTTCAAGTTAGATCGCATGCGGGTACTCCTTTGTTCAATACCTTTTTTTGAAAAACTGGTTACATTCTAAGTGAGAGGGTTTTTTAATTTTTTATGTTTAACTGAAAACTATCGTAAAATTGTCATATAAATTATCCCTCAATTAGTTTCTATACCAGGAGAAATAATAACGAGACATGTTCTGATATATTTGACTTGTCATATTTGCAAGTTGTAATAAGAGGGGGGTATGCCTGTACATTTTATTTAACCATGGAAATTTTTTGTTGCCGGAATGTAAATTCGAATAAAAAAAATTCAATTTCTTGTTAGCTGATGTTACCCTTATTACTTAAGTTAATTAAAAAAATATATTTTATATTATGAATTGTAAATTCAATGATATGTTATAAAATATAAATTCAATTATATGTTATGTCATTATTATACATACCAATAATAAATTGATTATATGTGGGTAAATTCATTATCATTTAACCGGGGATCATTTTAGCTAGAACAAGAGTCTTCATAGCTTAGTCTATAACCATCAACTTAACTCCACTTGAAAAATAACCAAGATAGTTTTCATCATATCACAACTATAGCTTATATCTCGAAATATTTCATATTAGTAATTATTGACAAGATTTAATCAGTGCATTGGCTTGTGCAGGTCTTGAAGAAAGATCTGACTCAATCTCTACTCACGTCTATGCTGGAAGAAATCAAATACAATGAAACTGTCGCATATGAACTTGGCGATATTAAACCGGTAAGTACATTCATTCTTTTCATTCTTTTTTAGATGCCTCCTTAAATCAATTAACTCTTGAAAATCAGTTTTAGAAAAAATGAAAGACGTGCACACTGTTATCTCATAAATTTTAAAGTTGAAATTTTGCACAAATTATGAATTTGAATTATTCTTGATTGAGTAAATTGTCTTATTTCTCGGATTAACTAGTGAACGGTAGGATTATTTGTGCAGAACAATTTATATCAAATCGTCTATGTCCGATTTCACAAGTTATATCAGCCATCTTGAAATTTGCCCATTGACCACAATTATCTTTCCAATTATTTTTAGTTATTTTAAGAGATTATAATTCAATTTAACATTTCCTTGACAAAATGATACTAATTGTATAATCGAAAGCTGTTGCTTGACTAATTTAAGACTTCATCCCTCAGTTACTGTGCTGCTTCCCAAAGAAGATGGCAGATTGGCTGATACCTGATTATGAACCAGTAGATGTAAGAAAAATCTTTGTAAAAATTAACAAACTATCCCAGGGGGAAGGATGCATCTATTCGGAAAAGGAAAAAGACTTTCTATCTCTCAGAAATCTAATTGAAGTCAGGACAAGAACAGCTTTGAGGTGATATGATAAAAATTATTGAAATTATTATTATAGGAATTAACCAAAAAATGATAGGGATACTTTGAACTAAAAATTATTAACTTAACTAAAGATGAATGCTTTTTAAAATAAATTGGACTACAAACTCAATCCATTCGCACTATTCAAATTTTCAATATAGGCTTATGAATCAGTTACAATTGTGATAAATGAATATTCAACACCATTGAAACTTTGCAAAATAATAATATGCTTTGGTTTACCCTCAGAGAAATCTATCGTAAGAATATTGGAGCAGACAAAGAAATTCCTGCTTATTCTCCACCTAACGAAGCCAAAGATGAAACTATGGAACTGGTAAGAATGTAAATAGATCTTTGACTGAATTTAATTATATCGATGAACTTTGAAAGCCTTATAGTATAACACTTTGTAGGTGACTAAAATGAGAGAAATGGAACAAAAACTGGAGTCTAAACTGGAGATAAATCAAAGAAAGTTGGAGTCCCGACTAACAGAAAATCACGGAAAGTTGGAGTCTCGACTAACAGAAAATAAAGGAAAGTTGGAGTCCCGACTAACAGAAAATCAAGGAAAGTTGGAGTCCCGACTAATAGAAAATCAAGGAAAGTTGGAGTCCCGACTTACATAAAATCAAGGAAAGTTGGTGTCCCGACTAACAGAAATGTCAGAAAATCAAGTAAAGTTGGATTTGCAATTGAAGAAACTGATCGAAATTCTGCCGCAATTACAGTTTCAATCCCCGGATTCAAATACCTAACCTCAAGAAACTGAAACACATAAGAGTAGTGTAAAAAATAATAAACTATTTCATAAAGTCTCTGCATTAAATAATCTTTTTGTGTGATGATTCAAGTTTTCAATAGATTAATGGTACGGATTATCCTGATATATTAGAATGTTAATATTTAATATTTTTTAGAAAATTGATTATGTAAAAAAAGAAATCCGAATAAAAATGAGAAAAAAAATTAAGATAAAGTAAGTTTCAAAATTTATTTGTTCAGCTTACTTCATTAGTAAAATTTTTATTGTGTATTTGTTTAATTCTAATAGCTTTTTTTATATATTTAAATATATTTATTCTCCATATTCGCTAGTTTAACATAAACTGCCCAAATGGTTGGCAGTACAAGAGGTACTGTCTCTAAAGTCCAATTGTATTATAAAAATTTGATTACATTTTAAATACATATTATTTAACAAACTGTGTTTTTTTTTCACCATTAACTGTATAGTCAGATATTAAGACAAGAATTAATGACAACTGTGAAAGCTCCGACATTATCACACCGGCTAAAATATTTGTCTGATTTCGATGTTCATTCTTCCTCTAGCTCGAAAAAATCTTCTTGTACCGTACGATTTAACCCTTGCATGTGGTAATGTTGTATACTTACATACATAATTTCCCTTATCACTGTGATAGGAAATATTACAATATGATATATTCCTCTTGTTCAATTATTTATTTTTACAGAAATGTTCATCACTTAGTCAGGGTTTTAAATCTTTCCCAAACATGTTCCACAGGATGACCGGTGAGGGTAATTATTATACCCGTGTTTTTTTTTTTTTTTTTTTTTCCAGATGTATGAATAATGAGCTTCTTCGAATAATGAGCACTTTTCGAATGTGCTATTTGTGCTCAGACATAGATAAATGAGAAAATTGGAAAATAGTAAAATTGTTTTAGATTTAGTTAGTTTCAATTAGTTTAGAGTAAAATTGCGAGCAGCTCACGAGTCGTTGAGAACCAAGAGATTTTGGAGGAATGAGAGAAGGACAATCTTACGGATGGTTAGAGGATAAAATTGAGAGAACTCCTAGAATATAAATAGAGTATTATGTCTCTCTCTGTGTTTACTAGCTTTTCAATAAATCAGCTGGATAGAAGAATTAGTAGTTAGGTTTACAAATCCTAAAGCTCAAGGCAGTGTGACGTCTTCTCTCGCTAGGACCTCGGTAGGCAGCCATCGAACATTTAGTTGATGAAGATCTCCATCTATTCTAGCGATAGAAAAGGACCTGGAACGAGCGACAAAGTTGCGTAATTTCACGTATTAGCAATAGTTTCCACCGCAGTATCAAAGACATAGAAGAGGATAAGACGAAGTTGAAGAAGCAACTGAATCAGATTAGAGAACAGCTTCCTTTCTTTTAGCCCAATAATTCCATGAGCCAGCAGAGCTGTACAGTCAAAGTTGTCACCTGTGCTAACTGTGCTCTTGACGAGTCGTCTGTCGAAGACAAATAAACAAATCCAACATTTTTCTCCATCGATTTTTGCTCAGTACCTAGTGTAGCCGTTCCTTGATATTGAAGGGAGAGGGGGGAAGGGGTTGAGGATAGTAGTGATCTTGTGATGCATTTTTTCTAGAGCATATCAGATATGTACGGGTAGAATCGCGCCAGAAATTTTAATATTACGGAAGAATTATTATTGAACTAGTATTAGTAATTTAGAATAATATTAGCTTTTTGTCAAATCATTTAATTTTTCGTCATACATTAATTTCTTTTATAATTATTACAAGGTAAATACACGATAGCCGGTAAGACACAGTAACCGACAGCAAGTTATAAAAAGATGTTCAGATTTCGTACACTATGCATTTGTTTTACCTAGTGCATATTAAACCATAGTAAAACACCTGCATTTGTTATACCTAGTTCATATTAAACCATACTAAAACACCTGCATTTGTTATACCTAGTGCATATTAAACCATAGTAAAAACACCTGTAATTGATATACCTAGTGCATGTTAAACCATAGTAAAACACCTGTACTTGTTTTACCTAGTTCATGTTAAACGATAGTAAAAACACCTGTATTTGATATACCTAGTGCATATTAAACCATAGTAAAGCACCTGCATTTGTTCATCTATTGTTAAAAATATGACAGTTTGATAGTATATATTATGGTTTTGGTTATCATATAAGAATATTAATACACCAAATTAATACACATAACAATTTTATCTATAGCATTAATAATTCATCGTACTGCCATTACACATCAATTTTTCCACCTGATTTGATATCTGAATAAATGATATTATTGATCATTAGCATTTGGACACCATTAGTTATTTACTATATTATTTGACATTACTCTTAACTAGATGAAAATAGGCATATTTTTAATTTATATCGAACTAACAGGCATATATTCCTATTTCTATTTAATGATACACTTTAAATGGGATTCAATAGCAATGGGAATTTTCCTAATCAGAGTACCTATGTTAACGCTATTATCTTACACAACACTTGAAAATATGTGAATGTGTATTAGATAGGTGATATATTGGATAAGTTGCTTGCTTTGCATCGGAAGTATTATCTCGAGGTTATGCTGATGTCAATGAAACATGACAGTATACAGCTATGTGACGGTTTGGAAAGACTTATATTGAAACTTAACAATGTATGTCTTACTTGTTGAATAAAGTTGAATACATGAACATAAGCGCATCCTGATAATGTAATTATTATAGAATGGATGGGGAGAACATACTCACCAGCTCATCCCCGTTTCCTGTAGGTACCTAAATTGTAACATACTAATAGAGTTGTGTTAGGTAAGTTAAGATACTTTAGGTACTAAAAGGGTTGTGTTAGGTTTGTTTAGGTACTAACAGAGTTGTGTTAGGTTAGTTTAGGTACTAACAGGATTGTGTTAAGTTAGTTTAGGTACTAACAGAGTTGTGTTAGGTTAGTTTAGGTACTAACAGGGTTAGGTTAGTTTAGGTATTAACAGGGTTAGGTTAGTTCAGGTACTAACAGGGTTAGGTTAGTTTAGGTACTAACAGGGTTATGTTAGTTTAGGTACTAACAGGGTTAGGTTTGTTTAGGTACTGCATGGTTTTCGTTAGGTTAGATTAGTTACTAATAGGATAAGGTTGCAATTTTTAAAATTTAGTTCATAAATTGCAAGGTACTAATAGGTTTAAGTAATCTTTCCATGAAACAATCAGAGTATTTCAATCCCAGTATATCATCATTTGTCTTAATGTATTAAAATGGAAAAAATATATAGATACAATATATTTTTTTTTCTAATTATTTCATATGTTAATTATGTTCACAGTTTCTGCATTTTAAAATATATCAATATATCAAGTATATGTAAGTTAGACACTCATTTAATATATAATACTGACAGTCTCTATCGCTTTTTATCTCTGATATTTGACATCCGTCCAACTTGCTATTAATTCTAATAGATGAGTGAACATAAGATTTAACGTTTTTGAAAGTTAACGCAATTCCATTCGTTAATTTTTTAATTTCCTTGTTTAATTGTAATTGTTTTAACATTTATAGTTAATACTAAAGAACCAAATATTTAATGTTCAATTTATACATTGTTTTTTAATCTACCGGTACAATTCCTATTACCTAATTAACACTGCAATAGTGTTAACTAGTCTCTCCATTTACATTATAGTTATGGTTACTAGTTTATTCTTTCAAGTCATTTATTATATTGTCTAATGATGCAAAGCCTATTTTTCTGCTAACATTTCATATCCTTTAGATAAAGTATTCATAACATTAGATATTCCAATTCACTTAAATGGGATATCCGTTGATAACACAATTATTGAATACATTCTTTATTTCAATAAGAACAATGATTAATCACTGTTCTCACAACATTGCGTATCATACGATTGGGATAAACGAAGCCTCCAAAACCCATTTAACTTATTGGAGTAACAAACTAACTGTTTTCCCCACTATTTGTAGACCTATCACCCAAAGGAATAAATACTTTTTTGTAAAAATGTAAGAAAATAATAAATTAGTAAATTGTTTTATAATCATATTTTGTGAAATAAATTTGATCATTAGTTTAATATTACATCAACATTTATCACTTTCTATTGGAGGAAGGATACATAATAACTGGTCCTCTTAATATGTCACGATATCCTATAGTTGAGATAAACAATGGAGATTTTCAAATCTGTTTTTTGGGAAATCCTTTTGATTATTAAGTCGTTCAAGAAAAACAATATTTTAAATTCTGAATGTTTTTATTTGGGGTACTTTGAAAACAGTAAACTGTTTAAATATCATATCCGTTTTCTCTGTCTGTTTTATATCTGCGTTACACAGGATGGGTATACTGTACAACTTAGATATAATAAAATGCTTAGAATAGTTATCAGTGAATGTGGGGTAATTTGTGGCAGTTATTTCTGTTACGCGGGACAGAGAGGATACGTAAAGAGTTTGAGCCACAAATTTGAAAAATGGTTTAGCTTCTATATTTCCTTTAACTGTGACTGCAGATGTGAATTGGTGGACTGAAGGACAGTGGAAGTGAATGTACCAGTGAAGTAGTTAACTTTTCAGTATCTTGACAGTTTAATAAAACGAATTTTTGCATTTTGGTGTGATTTCAACTGTGAAGAAAGGTAGGAACCAAGTAGAATCGACTGTTTTTTTTCCTATTTACATTTAGGTACTCTTTCGACATGTTTAAGTTCGATCAAATTTAACATTAATTTTAAACAACCATTCAGTTTATCTTCACAACTTTTAAATTTGTCCAAAGAACACCTCTGACGTCTATACAATTCAATATGATTATCAGTGTAGTTAACAATAGGTTTACGAAACGGTTAAATAAATTGCAAGTAGCGGTTTTTGGTCAGAGAAGACAGTGTTGTTATCAATAATTGATATGAATATTACATCATCAATAGAATGACTTCCCTCAACCATTTTATTAGATTCTGGGAGCGACTGGGTCCAAGGTCAAGGTTATTTATAACTCAATAAGTCTCTAACCAAATTGCCTGAAATTTGGTGGGACGATTGGTCATTAAGAACCACAGCTCTTACCTAATATTCTATCAAGTAATTAACAATTAGGTTCACATCTAGTAAAGTTTTGAATTTTTAGTAAATTTTACCTTACTATTTTCCCGTCAGTGATAGATAATGTTGGTGGTCTGAACACTTTATTGGGCAAATTCCAAGTTATTGACCAGTTATATAGTTTCTATCATGTAAGAAAAAAACATATGTGTAATATTTTCTCCTTCATATTTATTATTTTTAATTTACAATTTAGCAATATAAACATAAATATTTACAATTCACAGGGAAAATTCCGTCGGTAAAATTCGACACTTGGAAAATCTGCCTTAGAAAATTCCACCAAGGAAAATTCAATCAGGAAAAAATCGTAGAACGGGACCGGAAGCAGGGAAACAGCTTGGAACTCAATGATTTTTTCCGTTTGTTAATCAAGTAACTAATATCTTTGTAATAAAAAAGAATACACTAGGGTTTAATATTATGCACCTCCATCCTGAAGGTAACTAATAGTTTATCATTTTCAGTCTGGTCATCTGAAGAAATATGTCTAGGGAACATGAAACGATCGCAATGGGTGAGTTCAAAACTAGAATTCTGATCACGTTTTTATTTGATTAAATAAGTTTCAAGTATCATTTATTTCGAATATTTATTGAAAATTTTCACAATAATAATCAGTAATTAGGAAAAATATTATATTTTCAATCATGTAAAATATGTTATTTATTTTCGTGAGAAAAATTATAACTATTGTGGAAATATATTTTCATTTTTAAATTTTCGTCATAATCTCGAAAATTAATTTAAATTTCAGAAGACAGTTCACGTAATTATTTTTGTCAAACATTTTTACATATTGTAAATATTTTTTTGATAAATAAATGCGATTTAAATTTTTGTATTTATTCCGTATGTTACAATTATTTCACAAATTGAATTAAATACCTATCTATTCCATTATAACTTAAACTTGTAATAATTTAAAAAACTGTTCGAATTTCGCTTAACAGTCAATAGCGTTCTGTAGGACCATATGCCGGAGATTCCCTAATAAAATCAGCCCATTCTGTTGGATAGTCTCTGAAAATATCCTGGAAAGTATGTGCAATTAATTCAAATCTATCCCATTATAAATCAATAGTTAATAATTTGAAAAATCAGTTAGAATTCGAAAAATCCTTTGAACACATTCAATTCGACACCACTTTCTAAAAAATTGTAAATTTTCAAGTCTCTAGGTCTAACCGTTTGTGAGTAACATTGCTCCAAGCAACAGATCGACAGACAGACAGACAGACATATCTAGCGTATTATATCATAGAGATAGATATCTATACAATATATTGCCATTAAGAATTATTGTACATGCATATACATATGTATTATTATTTTAATTGAATTATCTGACATTTCACTCAAGTGATAAATTTAGTGCTTATTCTAACTGACAAAGAAAATCAAGAATTATATTAACACAATCCCATATTTTTCAGATAACATTAATGATGGAGGTGAACCATCAAGGATGGAGAGAATTAGAGAATTTTTAGAACTGGAAACTACAGGAAGAGATGACGACTCCACTGATCTTCACTTTGCATCTGGAAAAGGAGATTTAGAAGCCAATAGGCCTCTAATAACAGATACTTCAACTGATAAAATGTCAAAAAAAATCAATTTGCCAAACATCTATGGGGAAACTCCTCTTCATATAGCGACTAGGAAACTCAACCTGGACATCATTGCTGATCTTCTGGGTGCAAAGGCTAACCCTAACCTGAGGGATGATGACGGAAACACTCCTTTGCATTATCTTGCCAAGAAGATTTTGTGTGATGATGACTCAAAGGAAACACTAATAGAATCTTTAAATCTCTTGATCAAGCACCCAGATGTAGATTTAAACCCACTAAATTTCAGCGGAGAAACGCCTATGAAATTGGCCATCAATCAAATCAATGAAAACAAAGACCAAATGTCAGATGAGGCCAAAGAATTTGTTGAGATTTTACTCAGCAAAGGGTCAAATGATGATGGTTTTCCGGATTATTTCTCTGAAATGTTTGCAGATACCATTGAAAAAGCATCTGTAAATCCTGACATCACAACTAAATCATCAGAGAAAGTATCTCGGACAAACGTGTACAATTGCATAGCTGGAAAAAAGATAAAAGAAATTGAAACCTTGTGGAAAGAAATAGATTCAGAATCTAAACATAAAATGAAGAAATTCATCAATGGCCGCATTGGTTCGAAATCTATTCTTACAAAAGTAGTAAGTTATGGTGACGAGGACAGTGTTAGGTGTCTTCTGAATGAATTCGATGCCGATCCATTTGTTAAAGATGTAGACGGTGAGATTCCACTAAACACATCATTATCTCTAAATAATTCAGTCATAACAGAATTACTTGCATCAAAGATGAAAGAAAAAAGAGGTGGCTCATTTAATCTTGATGATGTGAAGAATTCAAGCGATGAGGTTAAATCGTACTTAATTGTCAAAGGAGCTGATATTGGGAATGAAGATAGAACTATCAATGAATCTATTAACACAAATGTACTACAAAAGGCATTTAACAATTCAATCAATTCTTATGATGGCGACAATCGAATGTCTAAGAAAATATCAAAAGATCAAGATTCAACAGATCATTGTGTAACACTTAATTATGACTTCCTCTTCCCTAGTACAAAAAAACTTAATGAAGATTCATTAAGAAAGGCAATTTTTTTGCTACTCAGTATGGCCTACAAATCTGAACTCAAAGAAGCTATCAATCATCCTCTGATAGAAGTGTTTGTGTTACACTGCTTTTCGATGTCCAGGAAGAGTTATTCTTGGGACTTATTACCCTATCTTATCATTTACTCTTCCTTAATACTTGATGCTAATATTAGCAAAATTGATTTATCATCCTCTGCTGAATTAATTATCGAGTTACCTTTTTTGCTTTCTATAAGTTGTAGTTTTGCCATTATATTTTGGAAAGAGTTCTTGCAGGTATTAGTTCAAGGGAAGAGATATTTCAAAATATTTGATAGTTATGTCAAATGGTTTATGATCTTTGGTTTCTTCGGCTCTGTATTTTACCTTGATGTCACTCTTGGTGAGGATGAATTAGAGAGCGAAAAAGTCTCCAACCACTGTCTTGGATGGATTACGCTCAGTTCATCGTGAGTATTGTGTAGTTCTTAACTATTCTTCAATAATTAATCTCGTGAATAACACTTTTAACTTTTAATCTATGAATTTCTGAAACGAGAAAAAATTGTACTAAATACTATAAAGCATAATATAGTGATCCGAGTTTTCTATTCCTCATCTTACCTACTTTAGAAATGCTGTAAACTATTTAAAATGAGAGGGCAACACTTTTCCCCATGAAATATTTTTACATAATATGATAGATAAACATTAATTAGCTAATGGTATGAAATGTATTGGATGACACAACTGAATATATTTTTTAAATAGAATATTTATTATTATTTTATTTAATATGTTATTGAATACTATTTTAATAATTTGATAATTTACATAGGTTATTTATTAATTAATATAAGTGTGATCGAACATGAAATTGATTGCATTAATTCCAGATAGAAACTTTGAATGTTTAAACGTTAACAAAATATTTGAATATTTTCGTGAATAGGCAAAAGTTAATTGAATTTGATGGGTGACACAAAAGTTATGAGAAACAAAATATATTAGAGAAAACATTTAGATAGATGATAAATAAATCTGAAAAGTGGAAGGAATTTGTTCACATCCTCGGTAGCTTTTTTTCTTTGACTAATATTGGGACAACATTGGCAATATTGAAACAACATTGGCCCAAGAATCATTACTACCTGGGATATTAGTTACATATAAATATTTTATTTTAAAAGAAAAAACTTATGTTGAAGAACTTTTGTGTCACTCTGTATAAACTTTATTATAAAAAATATATTACATTTCGTTTGATTTAATAATCATTATTTAGAAGACCACAGTGATTAATTATTTATACTGATTCTATTTTAAAAATATAAGCATATGCTGTTTATGCACCCCTCACTTCTCCTTTTAATGTAAAAATTATGAATTTTACCAGGATAAGATAATAATTAAAATAACGTCCGTTTCCAACACAATTATTCGATTGTTTCCATCAACGTCTGAGTTTGGAGAAATAGTAATTATTACAATAATGTTTCAAGAAGATTTCATTGGATTGCAATAGATGATGTTAATAACAGTATAGCTTACGAAGATCAGAAAATTCCATGAGAGTTTCCTACTGGAATTTGCTGGTATATAAACTGATCATCTGTATATTATTTCCAGGTATGTGATTTTCTCACTGTTGAGTAAAACTAATTGTTTCGCTCGTCATGTCGCAGTAGTAAAAGCAATAACGTGGAATTATTTCAAGGCACTGATACCTCTGGCACCTATTTACTTGGCCTTCAACTACTGCTTCATGATCATCTTGGCACCGATTGAACCGTACAACATTAACGATACAGTAAAGTTTATGCAATATACTATTTTTGTAAATATTTCAAAAATCTTCTTCTAACTATCATATTATTTTTCCTTAAAGGTAAACGAAGAAAAGAATTTAACTGAAAACTACTTTCCATTCTTTGAAACAATTCCCAAAACAATAGTCATGAGTTCTGGAGAGTTCGAGTATTCCTCCTACTCTGAAGCGATTAATGGAGAGTCTTGGTTCATTGAATTGTCATCAAAACTGGTACTGGTACTTTTTGTGTTCTTCATATTCATGGTGCTGACCAATTTCTTCACTGCCATTGCTATTGGAGACTTTGAGGTAACAATGAATTACTTGGATGTCGTTATAGTATTCGGTCAGTACTGTTCCTTCGGTGGCCGGTCAATTTTCCCTGGTCAAAAGATCCCCGGTCTATTGATCCCTAGTCATTTGAGTCCCAGTCACATTTAGTAGTGACTTTTTAATATAAAAAATTAACATCTACTATTTAAATAATATATTAAACTTGTGAAACAAATTGACATCTACTATTTATATATTAATATTTAGTAGATAAACATTAAATATATTAACTGAATTCAAACAACTACTGTAGATCTGATCACCGCAACAAGTAAGTTATTTTCTATTTACAAATAATTTACAATTACAACTAGTTAGAAAATTTTCTTACAGGTGATGGAAAATATTAACCAACTATTGATTGACAAAAGAAAAATAGAAAATATTTATTGTCTTCAAGAAAGATCGCATGCAGGTAGTACTTTGTTCAATACCTTTTTTTGAAAAATTGGTTAAATTATAAGTGAAAAGTTTTTTTAATTTTTTATGTTTAACTGAAAACTATCGTAAAATTGTCATATAAATTATCCCTCAATTACTTTCTATACAAGGAGAAATAATTACGAGACTTGTTCTGACATATTTGACTTGTCATATGTGCTAGTTTTAATAAGAGTGGGATATGCCTGTACATTTGATTTTACCATGGAAAATATTTTGTTGCCAGAATGTAAATTCGATAAAAAAAAATCAATTTCTTGTTAGCTGATAATTTTACTCTTATTACTTAAGTTCATTAAAAAATCTATTTTATATTATAAAATATAAATTCAATCATATGATATAAAATATAAATTTAATTATATATTATGTGATTATTATACATACCAATAATAAATTAATTAATTACATGTGTGTAAATTCATCATCAATTGACCGGAGATCAATTTAGCTAGAACAAGAGTCTTCATAGCTTAGTCTATAACCATCAACTTAACTCTACTTGAAATATAACAGAGATAGTTTTCATGATATCACAACTATAGCTTATATCTCGAAATAGTTAATATTAGTAATTATTCACATGATTTAATCAGTGCATTGGCTTGTGCAGGTCTTGAAGAAAAATCTGACTCAATCTCTACTCACGTCTATGCTGGAAGAAATCAAATACAATGAAACTGTCGCAGATGTACTTCAAGTGTATAAACCGGTAAGTACATTCATTCTTTTAATTCTGTTTTAGATGTACCCTTTAATCAATTAACTCTTGAAAATCTGTCATAGAAATATTGAAAGGGGCACACTGTTATCTCATCAATTTTAAAGTTGAAATTTTGCAGAAATTATGAGTTTGAATTATTCTTCATTGTGAAAATTACCTTATTTCTCGGATTAACCAGTGAACGGTAGGATCATTTGTGCAGAACAATTTATATCAAATTGTCTATGTCCGATCTCACAAGTTAATATCAGCCATGTTGAAATTTGCTCATTGACTTCAAATATCCTTTCAATCATTTTTAGTTATTTTAAAGGATTGTAATTATATTCAACATTTATTCTACTGAAATATTAATAATTCAATAATGGAAAGCTGCTTCTTTACTAATTTAAGACTTCATCCAACAGGAACTCTTAGACTGCCTTCCAAAGAAGTTGGCAGATTGGCTGATACCTGATTATGAACCAGTAGATGTAAGAAAGATCTTTGTAAAAATTAACAAAATATCTCAAAGGGAAAGGTTCATCTATTCGGAAAAGGAAAAAGACTTTCTATCTCTCAGAAATCTAATTGAAGTCAGGACAAGAACAGCTTTGAGGTGATATGATAAAAATTATTGAAATTATTATTATAGGAATTAACAAAAAAATGTTAGGGATACTTTGAACTAAAAATTATTAACTTAACTCACGATGAATGCTTTTAAAAATAAATTACAAGGCAAACTCACTCCCTTCGTACTATTCAAATTTTCAATATAGGTTTATGAATCAATTACAATTGTGATAAATTAATATTCAACACCAGTGAAACTTTGCAAAATAATAATATGCTTTGGTTTACACTCAGAGAAATCTACCGTAAGAATATTGGAACAGACAAAGAAATTCATGCTTACCCTCCACCTAACGAAGTCAAAGATGGAACTATGGAACTGGTAAGAGCATAATTAAATCTTTGACCGACATCAACTACACTAGTGAACTTTGTAAGCATTAATCAATCACACTTTGCAGGTGACTAGAATGAGAGAGATGGAACGAAAACTGGAGTCTAAACTGAAAATAAATCAAGGAAAGTTGGAGTCCCGACTAACAGAAATGTCAGAAAATCAAGGAAAGTTGGAGTCCCGACTAACAGAAATGTCAGAAAATCAAGGAAAGTTGGAGTCCCGACTAACAGAAATGTCAGAAAATCAAGTAAAGTTGAATTTGCAATTGAAGAAACTGATCGAAATGCTGCCGCAATTACAGTTTCAATCCCTGGATTCGAATGCCTAAACTCCAGAGACTGAAACACATAAGAGTAGTGTATAAAATAATAAACTATTTTATAAAGTTTCAGCATTAAATGTTCTTTTTGTGTGATGATTAAAGTTTCAATAGATTAATGGTACGGATTATCCTGATATATTAGAATGTTAATATTTAATATTTTTTAGAAAATTAATTATGTAAAATAAGAAATCCGAATTAAAATGAAAAGAATGAAACAAATTTAAGATAAAGTAAGTTTCAAAATTTATTTGTTCAGCTTACTTCTTCAGTAAATTTTTATTGTATATTTGTTTGATTCTGATAGCTTTTTTTTATATATTTAAATTTATTTATTCTCCATATTCGCTAGTTTAACATAAACTGCCCAAATGTTTGGCAGGACAAGAGGTACTGTCTCTAAAGTCCAATGTATTATAAATATTTGATTACATTTTAAATACATATTATTTATTAATGCTTTTGGTTACTTATTGTCTTTTAGCCATTAATATTTTAGGGTAATAATCAGACTACCCTCTTGGGTTGTTATTCACTATTTAGGAATTCTTATTTTGTTTGAGTAAGTCTCTATATTACTACTGGCAAGGAGTAATGAAACGCAATTCAATACACACTTATATTCACTAAGAAATTGTTAGAGTTACAGAATGTTGACAATTTAGTTTGCACAGAGTGACGGCGTACAGGCGGCGATTGACTCGTACTAAATAAGAGAGTCGTAGATTTTTACTGAACTCAACATTAAGGGAACTTACCCCTTTTATAAGGATACTTTCACCAAGTATCTTGGTGCGGGGAATTTGGAAATCGGAAGAGAAATTGTGTCGAGGTTGTTTTTAACTAAAATCAAATAATACAAAAAATGTATTTACTAATTTCGAGCTCTTGTTAAGGCTCACGTCTCTCCCATAACTGTCCGACAAATACATTAAACTTAGTCAGTTTATGATCGTCTCTGTAGCCTTTCTATATATCAGCTAGTTTTTGTGCCCCTTTAGGAGTTGTTCCATTAGAGAATAAATATGCATGTGTGCTTAAGGCAAAAACAGATATCTAATTTAGTCAAGGTTTCAACAGATGGTTATTCGTTTTACAGATAAATAGTATACTCATGAAATACAATAATAATAATTAAGTATATGTGTAATTTAATTACTGTAACTCTTCAAAGTAAACATATAAATGAAATATCAAACTTTTCGTTTTTCTAGACCAATATACCGTTAACACTATCCCCCCCTTAAAAAAGAAAATTACAAAGTAATTTTCAACAGAATAGCAAGTTTAACTAAGCCTAAACAAGCAAAGAAAAGTAAACTACGATCTATCACAAATTAATGTTAGTGAAAATACGAAAGCATAAAAAAATAAAATAAAAAAAAAATTCGAAAATGGGTTGATGCAGAGGTTGATGTGTCAGCTGTCATCGGTCATCTGTGGTGATGGAAGTCCCATCGTGTCAGAGACAGGAGGAACCAGCTCACAGGATTGTGAGGCAACCTTCATGGTGTGTGTAGGTATGGATGTAGGCCCGCAATTGCTGCACCGGGCGTAGCCTCGACCTTGGGTAGCTGTCGTGTTGTAAGCACTGCTCAGCAGTCCATGTGACCTTGGGTGCCAAAGGGTCCAATGGCTGGAAGGTAAGTGATCATGGACCCGACCATCCTGCCATCATAGGTTGGTGCCACTCGTCCATCAATGCCAACGGAAGTTAGCGCCCATGTGGTGTTGAATTTTGGAGATAATAATAATACAGAATCAATTACTTATATACGATTAGGTGACAATTGGAAGTACTAATGACCAGCGCGGATCGAAGGTGCGTAAAACCAACAATTGTTGCTTCAACGTACTTCCATTGTTTTATTGTCAACAATATATTCAACAAAAATTAGAATTTTCATCCATAAATGTAAACTAGAAATTAGGGTTAGTAACCTCACATTAAATCATACATGATCGCCAATTGGCATTAGATAGCAGGGAATCAACTTACAATATTATTCATTTATAGGCTTTTAAGGGAATTTCTCTAATTTTATCCCGCAACTGAGGTGAGGGCAGCGTTGAAGGAATTGAGGGATAAATCTTCATGGTCGTATTAGTTCCTACCGATTTCACCGAAGCTTCCGAATCATCCGAGTTATTAGAGGATCTGGAATCCTTGGAATGGTTTCGTTTCCTGATTCTTTTGATGGAAGAGTTTTTTACTTTCGTTCTCACTTTCCTGCCCTTCCTTCTCAGTCTATCGTTTATCGATGATCGAGCGGAACTAAATCTGCTATGGGAGTTTTCGTTAATCTCTTTTTTTAGATTCTGTAGTTTGTTCTGGATTCTACGAAAACTGCTCCTTAACGGTATTGTCAAAGAATCCCTTGGATTTAAGTTATTCCCTGATTCAATATCATCTGAATGTTTAATGCGGTGATCTCTGAATTTCAAAACATATAATATTATAATGAGAATTAAATTTATCAGTACTAAAATGATTAAACTTCCTTGAGTCACGATTGAGTAAGTGTGAACCTCCTCTAATGTGAGATCCATTTCATCAAATGGAATAACGAAAGGTTCGTCTGAGGTAATTCATCTATCAGCTTCTTGATCGTTTTATGTAAGGGAGTTGAATCATTTACTGAAAATATAGGTAAGTTCGTAATGTCAAACGGATTGGGTTTAGTAGTATTAGATACTAACTTAGTAATGTCAATCTCATGGGACAACCGTGCAGGCCATTCTACGCTATCAGTCATGATGTCACAATTTAATGGTAAGTAATGTAATCCAACTAAAGAGTCCCTAATGAGGCCTGTGGGGCATTGCAACTCTACTTGAGTAGATTCTGTTACGTACAACAGTCGTTTCTGGTGAGAATCTGATAGCAAGATTCCATTATTGACTCCTAAATCTCTAAAGCTGCATAATTCCATCATGTTTGTGGTATTCATCATAAATGATTCAAACTCACAAGAAGAATGTTTAAAATTCCATATGGGTTCATTTTGTCTTAAGATGTGAGTTTTATCGTCAATAGAATGAATATTGTCTAGGTCTGTGGTGACATAGTGTTCCTTGTCATACAGGAATATCTCCTTTAGGTTAGCTATTACTAGTTTGTCCGAATCTATCTTTATTGGATGGGGCATCAACGTGACGAGTTGATATTCATTCCTATGGAATAAAGGAATTAGTGATACAAAGTAGTCAGAACCTAAGTTTTTAATTGTTATGAAAGGAATGATATCTTGGATGGTTCTACGATTTACCTTTGGAATGGGAAACACTAAATCGGGGTAAATTCTAGTCCCTTCCTCTACTACTGCCTTCACCGTTTGTATATCTAATAAATCTGAACTGATGGTTCCTGAACGTAATAATGTGAATGAATTTTCTGCTATCCTTATTAGTAATAAAGAGTTCACGGCAGCCTGCTTTAGTTGTTCAAAGTTCCAACTAAGCATTTGTAACTTCTCTGAACCCTCCACTACCTTACTCAAATTATCTAAAATTATTTTTATATCCTTAACCGATTTCTCCACTGATTTTGACAGTATATCAATCCGTTCATTTGTTATAGTAATTTTTTTGTTAATTTTATTTATGTTATTGTTCAAAGTGGATATTTCTTCGGTATGGTCAGATCCTCCAAAGAGTGATCCGAATATGGTACCACTTATACCCCCTACAGCCAATCCCGCCACAACTCCGAGAAAGGCTTCTGGATTGGTAGTATTTTCCAGATGGGTGGAAGGGCGAGCCGCTCCCAGGAAGTGAGCCAGGGAGCTCGTGGTTTGCTCTGGTGCTTCAAGTTTAGTCCATAATAAACTTAGTTGGTTTTGTAGTGTTTTATGATTATAATTAATTTCCTCATGGAGGTTTTCACACATTAGATTTCTCCCTAGATAAGATATTATTTCAAGGTAAGTAGTTTCTAATCTGAATATAATAAAAGAAAGCCTACGCACAAAGTTTTGTCGACCCTTGGCCGACTGCAAAACTGTGGAGGCAAGTAGAGCTTTAATTGTGGTATGTGTGAAATGGAGATTTGATACTAGTTGATCACAGACACTCGAAATGAATGTCAACCTTATGGGTGATAACAAAAACGCACCTTCCATCCTTGCGGTGCCTTGCCAGGGGTGAATGGATATGGGGGGTGAGTCTGCTTCTAGAGCCAGGCAACCAGCCACCATCAAGAGCGGTAGAATCCACTTCACCGACACTGGAAGGTCAATTATTATTACAATTCATTCTTATAACTTATTATTATTACTTATACAATTCAAAACATTATTACAATAGGTTTACAACTATTATTACAATAGGTTTACAACTATTATCTGTGCCTCACTCATCTTCGAGGTCTTAAGTTATAAGGTTTCTTATCCTTAGGTTGGTTGTTAGTAAGGTTAGTCTGGTTAGTATGGACACTCGTAGGAGTTTCCATTGAAATAGTTTGTTTTACAATCAATTTGTCAGGGTGAATTACAAAGGTTCGAGAAGAATTAATTTCTCGAATCGTAATCCGGTTTCCCTTCTTGTTTGTCACGACAAACGGTCCTGAGATGGGTAAGTCTAACTTTCTCATCTGGGTATGTTTGTCAAGACGTGCATACACTCGCGAACCAACTTCTATGTCCTTTTCCTTTCGTTTAGAGTTAATTCTATTTGTGTATTTATCCTGTATTTGCGTCAGATGAACCTTACAATGATTTCTGACCTGTGTTATTCGTTTCAACCTTACAGCTAGATCACTTTCACTATAGTCCAAACGAGGCTGAGTAAGTACTTCGGTAGGACTATCATAACCATATAACGCAAAGAAAGGGGATTCCCCTAAAGATGCATTGTAGGTATTATTGATTGTCAACTGAATAACCGGAAGTAGCTCATCCCAGTCCTGAGTGGCTAAGGTGTGACTGTAGGTTCGTAAAAGTTTAGTCACTTCCCGGTTTATCCTCTCTGCTAAACCTTGTGACTCTGGGTGGTAAGGTACCACCTCCCGCTTAGAGATGTTGTAGAACTTACAAAACAACTTTACCCGCTCACTTACAAACTCCTGCGCATTGTCACTTAGCAAAACTTCGAAAGACCCATAGTGGGCTATAACCCTTCTTAACGCGTCAATAATGCTGTCTGTTTCTTTATTAGGTAGAGGAATTATGATACTATATCTAGTGTAGAAATCTCTAAATACTAAAATGTATCTATTACCCTTTTCTGTTATTGGTAATGGTCCCAATATATCAGTACTTACAGATGCAAATGGTCGGTTAGGAATTGGATACATTCCAATTGGAATAGGTTTGGGTGAAGCCTTAGCCTGTAAACAGGGTACACATTTATCAATTAGCTCCTGTACGAGTTTACTCTCATGAAGATTGAAAAAGTTCTTCCTAAAGGTGAGCATTATTCTATCATACCCTCTATGACCTGATGTGGTACTATCATGAATTATTCTAAAAGCCCTTTGCATCAGTGTGTCTGGAATGTATGGTACTAGATACCTGTCAACTAAGCTTCCCCTGGTAATGTTTCTTACTACAAACAAAATTCCACGTAATAACCGATAGTTTGCTAATTTCACGGTCCTTTCACTTGTTCGTGACATTAATTTCTTTTTAAGTGATTGGCAGTTCGCGTCTGACATTTGCAATTTCCTGAGTTCCTCTTTTGTCCAATCTACTTTTCTAGGGATATAGGACTGTAATGGTTCTTCAGATTCTTCCTCCTTAGATTCTTGTTCCGTTACCTCATTGATTTTTTCTCCAAGCTTATCATCTAGTTCCTGTGGAAATTCTTCACAATTGTCTTGTATGTCCACCATTCGGGACAGAAAGTCCGCGAACAAGTTCTTCTTTCCAGGTAAATATTTTAGATTTATTTGGTATTCTTGCACCAGCAGAGCCCACCTTGTGATTGCAGCATCTTTAGTAGTTTTATTCATTATTCCTAGCAAAGGTAAATGGTCCGTGTACACAGTCACCTTATAGTGTAGGATGAGATGCCTGAACTGCTCTAGTGCGAAAATTAAACTTAACATCTCTCTCTTCGTGGCAGAGTAGTTCCTTTGGGTCTCACTCAGGCACTTACTGACATATGACAATGGGTGTAATACCCCGTCTATTTCTTGCATCAAGGCTGAGCCCAGGCCCACTAGGGATGCATCCGTGTGGATGAAGAATTCCTTAGAAAAATCCGGGATCTTTAAGATTGGGCTGTTGCACAGTTTCGTCTTTAGAGTATCTACAGCCTCCTTCTTCTTTTCATCCCATTCGAATTTTACGCCTTTTCTGAGAAGTTGATACAATGGATCAGCTATACCTGAAAAGTTGCGGACGAAGATGCGGAAGTAATTGCAGGCTCCTAGAAAAGCCTGCAATTCTTTCTTGCTCGTGGGATATGGTAGTTTCCGGACTGCCTTGATCCGGTCCTCATCCATCCTTAGTCCATGTTCGTCCACCGTATATCCCAAGAACTTCACGGATGAAGTGAAGAACCGACATTTGGTGATCTTTATTTTGAGGTTGGCCTCCTGTAGTTTCTCCAACACTGTCTTGATCTTGTCTAGGTGGGTTTCTTGGGTGGCCGAAAAGATGATGATATCATCCATATATGACAAGGCATGTGTTCCTAAGATGTCATACAGAACTTCGTTGATTACTCTACTAAAATACCCTGGTGCCGAGGAGAGCCCAAATGGTACCCTCCGAAACTCATACTTTGAATTTCTTACCGTGAACGCGGTCTTGTGGCAATCCTCTGCCTTAATCTCGCATTGATGGTATGCCGAAATTAGATCTAAATTAGAGATGACTTTCGTTTCTTGCAGCGAGTTAAGGAGGTCCGCTATCTTGGGAATAGGAAATGTTATCGGTTCCGTTATCTTATTTAAACATCTAAAATCTATACAAGGCCTTATTCCCCCACCGGGCTTAGGTACGATTATAAGCGGGGCGTTGAAACTAGAGGAGGACTTCCTTATAACCCCTTGTTCCAACAATTTTTTAATTTCTACATCTAAGGGTCCTTGCCTGGCGTGCGGAATCCGATACGGCGGCTTGTTGATTACTCTGTCTTCTTTCAGATTAATTTCAAGCGGCTGTCCTCTGTAATTCACAAGCGGTTCTCCTTTCAACCAACATACCTGCCTATACGTATTAAGGAGTGTCATCACTTTCCCTTTCATTTCTTCATCCCCACAGGTTACGTCTTCCCACTGCACCGGTGGCAGTGTTTCTGGTTCTTCGTGTTCCTTCACTGATGAATTATTTGCGGTGATGCTGTGGATATTTTCCATCTTTGCTTTTTCTGCTAGGCACAATATTGTACCTTGACTGAGGGTTACATCCTTATCACTTGCGTTAGTTATACTGACCGTTATTTTCCCGTCAGTTACCCTCGTGATTGCGTCCGAGGTTAATAACCCGAACCGCGGTTCTCCGTGATGAATAATTAAATCTTCGTTTTCCTTGATCTTCTTATTGGCAATTTTCACCTGAATGGTGTTCACTGAATTCTTAGCTACCGTGAGTTCCTCTTTCAGGTGTATACTCACGTTACTCACCTTTCCCTGTCGACCAGTATCATTTTCCGTTCCTTTTCTTATCCTTGGATCGTTTTCTTCTTCGTTTTTATCGAGCGTTTCCTTTCCCTGCTCTTCTTCTAATACGGTTATTCTTGAGTTTACCGGTACCTTATTATATAATTTCTTGGACTGAATGATCATGGTTACGGTTTCTTCAGCATTTCTTTCACTTACTGATTTGTTGTCTATGAACTGTAACTCTTGTTGAGGAAAGTTTACTATAGCATGCTTAAGGATATTCATGCCTAATAGGACTTGTACACTTCCCTTATTTAATTCTTTGAAGACTAGAAAGTCCCCTTTTATTTTGCCATTTAGCGTTTCTATTGCCATCACCACCTTTCCTATTATTGGAATTAGGTTTCCTTGCGCGTCGTACACCCGTTTGTTTTGTGTTTCTATTTTCCCTTACTCCCCTAAATTTACTATAATATTTTCAGCTACTAGGGAGACGCTAGCTCCACTATCGACTAGGGCGCTTAGTTCTTCAGTCTTATTTATACCGATAAGCTGAACTTTTATCATGGGAATCTTAAGTCTATTCTCTATCTCTGTAGTATTGGATAAACTAACTAGTCATTCTGAATCTTCTTCCTTTCGTTCGTAGTAGTAATCCGGTGTATCTTCTTCGGATTGTTCTTCCAGGTGATGTACCTGATCTCCTCTCCTATAGTCGTTATCGGAGTATTTTTGTTTATTCTCTAGTTTGACCCTGCAGTTAATCTTGGTGTGTCCGCGCCTTTTACACCTGCTGCACGGGTTTCGACAGTTTCTGTCTTGGTGTCCGTTCTTCTCGCAGTTTGTACAATATGGTACATTATCCCGCTGTCGTTTCCTGCAGTTTTTAGCATTATGACCCTTAAGTTTGCAATAGGCGCAATAATCTTTTTCTTTGGGGCATTCCTTCGCGAAGTGACCTTGTCGACCGCACGCGTAGCATTTCTTTTCCATCCTTGCTGGTTTCGTTTGCTCGGTTTGGAGTGCGTAAAGGACTTCCGGTTGCATGTTCTTCTTCTTTGCGGCTGTTTCCACTGTCATGGCGTGTGCCTTCTTGACACAATTTATGGCGTGTGCCGTTATTCTCGTTGATCTCTTATCCGGTGTAGACTTAGATGACCTTGTCAATTGCTTGTAGACATCCTCTTGTAGACCGTTCACTATGAACAAATGCAGCAACATATTCTGCAAAACATCTGCTAAACAAATCGGATTCCTACCTGGTCCTGCATCTCCTGCTCCAATTTCTCCTCTGGCAATCCCATCAACAGCGGCTGGACCTACCGCAATGTCTTGCGTTAGAGGATCCTGTAGGTAGCATCCTGCTCCAATCCGGAGGGCTCTCATATCATTTCTCCCCAGATATGCGTCTACTAAGGCACGGGTTTGCGCTTCTAGCTTCGGCAGATCATTTTCAGGATTGGAGATGTCGTTACGGAGCAGACCGCGTGCCGCTACACGGAACTCCGACCGCTCAAACTGGGGATATATTTCCAGGAGGTCCTGACAGACCTCTTCATAAGAGATCTGGCGTCCCGCGTAATTTGCCATTTGAATTGCCGCATCGCCCCTTTGAGGATCTATACGACTATTAAGAAGCCTAATTTTGGCCGCATCATCGGTGATGCGGTTTGCGTGGATGTGCGCATCTATGTGACGCAAGAATGACCGCACATCCACTTCCCGACTACCCAATCCCGCTCCATCGCTAGCAGTTAACTTCCCGCAAAAAAGGGGTAAGTTGTCGAGCACCGTGATGGAGCGCTGTTCTGTGGCGGACATGGTGTTTTACTTAATTAGCGCGCCAATATATCTAAACTCTCAAAAGGGTTAGTTAGGTATTAGGAATGGTTATTTTTTTCCGGAATACACGCTGAAATTAGTACAAATATAATTACAATGTGAAAATAAAATAAACAGAAAAATATACGTGCTAAAATAATTATTAGGTTCCACTAGCAATTATTATTATTTTTTTTTTTTTTAAATATATATGGTTACACGTTATATATATATTTATATATAAGAATTTTTGAAGATCGCTTCTTGATTCCAAGGTACTCACTCTTCTCGAGACTCTGTCTATGTACCTCACTCACTGACTGTTCTGATACTACTGTACTTGAGTTGGTCGTGACTCCTCTCTCCCTGGGTAGAGCTGGTGACGCCTTCGTTCGTCTACCTGTTGTAACGGTTGTTCCCTGGAGTGTGCTTGCCTTCGTCGATGGCTGTTTTCTTGATTAGTAGCTCGATGTACTGCGGAGATTTTCTTCTCCAGAGTGGTCCCTGGTTAGCTTGTTGATAGTATTACGTTAAATGAACGTACACTGCGCTTTCCTTTACCAGCGGCTTATTATGTTCACTTCAACGTACTGTGCGCTTTTCTTAACTAGCGGCTTATTACTGCTCACAATTGAGAGACTTCTTGCGCTACACGTAGCTAGCGGCTTTCTATGCTCACAATTAGAGGCTTCAATTGCGCTAAAAACAAGCGGCTTACTATTGCTCACAGTTAGAGGCTTCAATTGCGCTAAAAACTAGCGGCTTCCTGGTTCAGTAGTTCCCGAACTTTTCCCACTATGTAGGCGGTGTAGGAGTATTAGTGTCTTCCTCTGGGTTCGCCTGTATCGTCAACCACCTACTGTTTAGGCGGTGTAGGAGTGTCAGTATCTTCTTCTGGGTTCGCCTGTACCGCCGACTACCAGTTCCCTTAGCTTCCCAAGCGAGTTGCTTGCGGTGCTTGACCTGTACGCGGTGCTTGACCTGCTTAACTGGTTTCTGCGCCTGCCAATGCCGTGTGATACAGCGTATTGCCTGAGGCTATGCTTTGACCTGTAGCGGTGCTTGACCTCGTCGACTGGTTTCTGCACCTGCCGATGTCGTGTGTGTTACACTGTATAGCCCGAGGCTACGTCGCGGTGTTTTTACTTTTTTATTGGCACTGTTCACTCAATGTTGTATTATAATAATAATACATCAACATTAAACCTTGCTGTAATTAATATAGAGAATTTTTTTCCTCAAAATAAGAGTTCTAGCCGGAGGTTCCAGATATATTAATGCTTTTGGTTACTTATTGTCTTTTAGCCATCAATATTTTAGGGTAATAATCAGACTACCCTCTTGGGTTGTTATTCACTATTTAGGAATTCTTATTTTGTTTGAGTAAGTCTCTATATTACTACTGGCAAGGAGTAATGAAACGCAATTCAATACACACTTATATTCACTAAGAAATTGTTAGAGTTACAGAATGTTGACAATTTAGTTTGCACAGAGTGACGGCGTACAGGCGGCGATTGACTCGTACTAAATAAGAGAGTCGTAGATTTTTACTGAACTCAACATTAAGGGAACTTACCCCTTTTATAAGGATACTTTCACCAAGTATCTTGGTGCGGGGAATTTGGAAATCGGAAGAGAAATTGTGTCGAGGTTGTTTTTAACTAAAATCAAATAATACAAAAAATGTATTTACTAATTTCGAGCTCTTGTTAAGGCTCACGTCTCTCCCATAACTGTCCGACAAATACATTAAACTTAGTCAGTTTATGATCGTCTCTGTAGCCTTTCTATATATCAGCTAGTTTTTGTGCCCCTTTAGGAGTTGTTCCATTAGAGAATAAATATGCATGTGTGCTTAAGGCAAAAACAGATATCTAATTTAGTCAAGGTTTCAACAGATGGTTATCCGTTTTACAGATAAATAGTATACTCATGAAATACAATAATAATAATTAAGTATATGTGTAATTTAATTACTGTAACTCTTCAAAGTAAACATATAAATGAAATATCAAACTTTTCGTTTTTCTAGACCAATATACCGTTAACATTATTTAACAAACTGTGTTTTTTTTTTTCACCATTTACTGTAGTCAGATATTATGACAAGAATTATTGACCACTGTGAAAGCTCCGACATCAACACACTGGCGAAAATGTTTGTCTGATTTCAATGTTCATTCTTCTTTTAGCTCGAAAAAATCTTCTTGTACCGTACGATTTAACGTGGTAGACAACATTACCATCCAACGTGGTAGTGTTGTATACTTACATGCTTAATTTCCCTTATCACTGAGATAGGAAATATTACAATATGATATATTCCTTTTGTTAAATTATTTATTTCTACAGAAATGTTCATCACTCAGTCAGGGTTTTAAATCTTTCCCAAACATGTTCCACAGGATGACCGGTGAGGGTAATTATTATACTCGTGGAATTTTTTTAGTTCCAGATGTATAAATAATGAGCTTCGTTGAATACTTAGGACTTTTCGAAAGGTGATATTTGTGCTCTGACATAGATTAATAAGAAGATTAGAAAAGAGTGAAATTATTTTAGATTAATTTAGTTTCCATTGGTTTAGACTTCAGAGTAAAATTGGAAACAGCTCACGAGTGGTTGAGAACTAAAAGGATTTGGAAGAATGAGAGAAGGGCAATCTTACGGATGGTTAGAGGATACCATTAAGATAACTCCGAGAATATAAATAGAGAATTATGTCTCCCTCTGTGTTTACTAGCTTTTCATCAATTCATTTGGATAGAAGAATTAGTAGTTAGGTTTACAAATCCCAAAGCTCAAGGCAGTGTGACGTCTTCTCTCGTTATGACCTCGGTAGGCAGCCATCAAAGATTAAGTTGATGAAGATCTCCATCCATTCTAGCGATAGAGAAAGACCTGGAACGAGTAACAAAGTTGCGTAATTTCACGTATTAGCAGTAGTTTCCACCGCAGTATCAGAGACATAGAAGAGGATAAGACGAAGTTGAACCAGCAACTGAATCAGATTACAGAACAGCTTCCTTTCTTTTAGGGCAATAATTTCATGAGCAGGCAAAGCAGAGCTGTACAGTCAAAGTTGTCACCTGTGATAACTGTGCTCTTGACGAGTCGTCTGTCGAAGACAAATAAACAAATCCAATATTTTTCTCCATCGATTTTTTCTCAGTACCTAGTGTAACCGTTCCTTGATATTAAAGGGAGAGGGGGGAAGGGGTTGAGGATAGTAGTGATGTTGTGGTGCATTTTTTCTAGAGCATATCAGATATGTACGGGTAGAATCGCGCCAGAAATTTTAATATTACGGAAGAATTATTATTGAACTAGTATTAGTAATTTAGAATAATATTAGATTTTTGTCAAATCATTTAATTTTTCGTCATACAATAATTTTTTTTATAAATATTACAGGGTAAATACACGATAGCCGGTAAGACACAGTAACCGACAGCAAGTTATAAAAAGATGTTCAGATTTCGTACACTATGCATTTGTTTTACCTAGTGCATATTAAACCATAGTAAAACACCTGCATTTGTTATACCTAGGGCATATTAAACCATAGTAAAACACCTGCATTTGTTATACCTAGTGCATATTAAACCATAGTAAAAACACCTGTATTTGATATACCTAGTGCATGTTAAACCATAGTAAAACACCTGTATTTGTTTTACCTAGTTCATGTTAAACCATAGTAAAAACACCTGTATTTGATATATCTAGTGCATATTAAACCATAGTAAAGCACCTGCATTTGTTCATCTATTGTTAAAAATATGACAGTTTGATAGTATATATTATGGTTTTGGTTATCATATAAGAATATTAATACACCAAATTAATACACCAAACAATTTTATCTATAGCATTAATAATTCATCGTACTGCCATTACACATAAATTTTTCCACCTGATTTGATATCTGAATAAGTGATATTATTGATCATTAGCATTTGGACGCCATTATTTATTTACTATATTATTTGGCATTACTCTTAACTAGATCAAAATAGGTATATTTTTAATTTATATCGAACTAGCAGGCATATATTCCTATTTCTATTTAATGATACACTTTAGTTGAGATTTAATAGCAATGGGGATTTTTCTAATCAGAGTACCTATGTTAGCGTTATACCCAACACAACACTGGAAAATATGTGAATGTGTATTAGATATGTGATATATTGGATAAGTTGCTTGCTTTGCATCGGAGGTATTATCTTGAGGCTATGCTGATCCCAATGAAACATGACAGTATACAGATAGGTGACGGTTTGGAATTACCTATATTGAAACTTAACATTGTAAGTTTTACTTGTTGAATAAAGTTGAATACATGAACATAAGCGCATCCTGATAATGTAATTATTATAGAATGGATGGGGTGAACATACTCACCAGCCCATCCCCGTTTCCTGTAGGTACCTAAATTGTAAAGTACTAACAGGGTTGTGTTAGGTTAGTTTAGGTACTAACAGGGCTGTGTTAGGTTAGTTTAGGTACTAACAGAGTTGTGTTAGGTTAGTTTAGGTACTAACAGAGTTGTGTTAGGGTAATCTTCATAGTTATATGATAAAAAGGAGAACTATTGAAAAAAAAAAAATTTAATTTCTTCTAATAAATCAAACATTCCATATTATTAAAAATCCATCATCAGTGGTAGCTATATACAAATGTGAAATTTTATGTAAAAATATGACATGGTTATTTTATCATTTTAGTAGGGGTTTAACGTCTGCTTCGGAACCAAAGGCCATATCTCTGACGTCAAAAGGAAATTAAATACAAGGGACTGGAAGAAGCAATCAGAGAGTAAAGTGGCTCCATGAACAAAGTCACTTACCAACGTCGGTGGCAATGCTCATGGATGCAGAAAAGCTACTCCGTGAATGCAGTCACTTACCAAGGAATGTGACGAAACGGGACACAAGCACCGGTGGCTGCACTCACGGATGGAAGAGGAAAATGAAGAGGTGATAGTAAATGAAGCTTACGAGCCTACCTAACACAAAATCTAAGACCTCGTAGTTGAAGAGCATAACCCTAGCGCTATCCTCTAAAACTGCAAGTAGCGTTAAAAAAATGATAAACATGGTAAAAATGAAAAAAGACAATCCATAATCCAAATTACAACAGTTCGGGGCCCAAGGGACGCCACCCCTCTTCTCTTCCATTCACCACAGACAGCTTCAGGATAGAGCCCCTGGGGGCTATGACATGGTTAAAATTTATTCGAAAACTAAGTAATGTTAAAAATGAGAAACTTTTTTAAAACATAATACGCCTTGAAACACATTTATAAAACAATTCTAGTTAAAACATTTAAAATATATATTATTGAAATAATAAGAACGGGGAAGACACTCAGTGGAGTTATGTTGGAATGCTTAATGGTAATGCAGATAGATCTTTATTGAGAATTGGTTTGAGTCTATTAATATAAATGTATTCTAAAATTCTGAGATCTGTTTCTGAACTATTGCATGAATCAAGAATGGAAAAGTTATCCATTTTAATTTATTTATTTATTTAAAAACAAAATTACTCTTATAAAATTTAGCACTGAAATCGGGCAATTTCAGTAAGTTACAATGTAGCAACACAGTAGTACTTGCTAATGTAGGGCAATTGAAACCCAAATAAGATTTCGCATCATGGGTAAAAGGACCTACCTAAGAATAAAAAATGTATATTTACACAAATATATATATACATATATATGAATAATTAATGTATTTGAAAATATATTACTAGGTTCAATAAGAAACTAGCAAGTTAGGTTTTATTAATTTTTTAAACAAATTATATTAGTTGAGTTTTTAATAATGTTATCCAGTTCATTACAGCATTTCAAGGTGATGTACATACATGAATTCTGAGATTTTGCCTTTCTATAGAATGAGATAGAAAACATTCCCACAAATCTTGTATTGTCACTATTTATAAAGGATCTAAGATTGGTATTCGTATTAAAAGTTTCATACATATTTAGTTTTACAGTCATGTACATGATAACATTAAAGCAATAACTGCACACATCAGGAAATTGAAGATATTCAACCATGGAAGAAGAATTCATTAGTATGAGCATTGTAGTTAAGTCCATATACAATCCGCGCGGCTCTCTTCTGCAAGACCAGGATTTTATCAATCAAATTTTGAAAAACAAACAAACAATTCAATTCCATAAATTATGTAGGGGTATATCAATACATAATAAATACTTAACAGAGAGTCCTTCGATAATACATTCCTCAATCTAAACATAAAACTGGTAGTTTTCGATATTTTTGATATAACATGATTAACATGAGATGAAAAACTGAAATTACTGTCTACTAACACACCAATAAACCTAACACAATCTACCTGCTCCAATACACAATTATCAATTTTAATGTCTCTCAGTATTATCCTGTTTCGGTATGAGAAAATCATGTAATTGGTTTAATTTATATTAATTGCCAGCTTACTCGACTTTAATCAAATCGAAAGATTCCCTAACTGCAAACTAATCAAAGCACAAGCATGGTCAGTACTTTTACTAGGAACAGGTAAACTGAGAGTGCTATCATCTGCATACATTAGTAGCTTAAAGTTACCTGTGGAGTTACATATATCATTAATAAATATCAAAAACAGTAACAGACCCAATATCAATCCATGTGGGACACCATGAGTTATAGGCAATTGTGAAGACGATACACCATTTAGTCTCACGAATTGTCTTCTGCCTGTAAACTAACTTCTGAAAAGATAATTACAAATACCACGGAAACCATAATGAATTAATTTACCCAACAGAATTTCGTGGAACACAACATCAAATTCCTTACTTAAAAATCAAGAAAAGGGAAAATACATAATTATTCTTATCAATTTCATCATGCAAGAAACCAGAAAAGTCTACGAAAGCATCAGATGAACCTCTACCACTTCTAAAGCCATAATGCTGGTCTGACAGGATTTTATTTTTTTCCAAATACATAATCCATTGTTAACTAACAAGTATCTCACACTCTTACTTACTTCCGGCAGAATGGAAATAGGCCTATAGTTACCAGCAAGAGTTTCATCACCACCTTTATAAATTGGTACTACACGAGCTACCTTCAGAAGATCCGGAAAGTAGCTATCAACAAAACATTTATTTACAATTTATTTATTTACAGTTTTTTATCTTTGAAATACAAATGCAGAATATGTTAGGGTGTCTGAGGAGTCCTGGCACAACAAAAGATGACGAAACAACTCCCGTCCATCACAGGGGCTCAGGACTGAGTAGTTATAGCCAAGAAATTTAAATAAACTATAAGTAAAGTTTAAATAAGAAAAGAATAAGGCATTAGAGTCATTAGGCATTATAGTCATTAGGCATCGATCATCAGATTTGCAAAGGTTGAAAAATAGATACTTAGATCTATGTAGGTTTAAAGGGAGCTTTTCGAAAATGAGGTTTATACGTTGCTTACCGTTTGATGTTTCTGAAACTTGGAAGGTATATGTAAAAACAAATTCTAAGACATTTTTGTTCATATGATTTTTTTCAACAATAATTGATATTTTGAGATTTTTGAGTTATTTTCGAGTTTTTCTTTCACAATTTTTGACCAATGATTCTGTCTTATGCTTCATAACGTAGCTAACAGGTAAGAAAACAATTCTTTGCTCGCAGTTATTCGAAAATCATAACCAGTTTTTAGAAAATACTGAAAAAGTAAAATTTGATTTGATTTTTTTTTTCTTGATTTCATTTTTTGGTACAAATTTTTAAATTCATAAAACGAAGAAAGGTAGCCTAGGAATGTACCTTCATTTTGCACGTTAAATAAAAAATTCGGTTGAAAAATCTAAAAGAAGTAGCGATTTCAATTTACAAAATATGAAAAATATGAAGTAGGAGAAAAATGGCTTTAAAGTTTTAGGGTTCTAAAGTTTGAAAAAGAGTTTTGCCTGCTGATAACAGCATACCCACTGTGACATCATTGGTTACACACAACTTCATCGTGAAGGGGTACTTTCGAACAGTGGAAACCTCTCTTCCCTTCATTCTATTGAAGAGAACTTATTAAGTTCCCTAATGACTAATGTCATTAGGTTGGAAACTTATTAAGCTGGAAACGCTCTGAACGTATCTGTATAGAACGTTTGTACGTACCTCTGTACGATTTCTAGTTAGAATTTTGCAAATCTGTTTCACAATCTTGTAGAGTCATGTCTAGGGTTGTTGTTACAATATTCTTTTAGCATAAAAATATAATCTCGAGCATATTTTAAATAAAGCATATTCTTTTATTAAAAACATATTCTTTTATTGAAAATTTATTCTTTTTATTAAAAAGTAACAAAACATATTCTTTTCAACAATATATAAAAAAAAATCATGAAACTAATATATTTCTCAGTTCAGAGATATGCTATAGGTATAACTAAAAATATATATTTACAAGAAAAAAATAATAGAAAGCAAGTATATAGGAATTTTAGAAGACCGTCGCCGAACAATACAAGCAAAAATTATTGGAACATACAAGCCGAATTGAGGTTAATACCTGAAAAAACTGTTCAGGGTTCGATATTGAAAAGTTTCATAAATCAATATTAGAAAATGCATTATTATTTTATCCTAACAACTTTTCAACGTTTCTTAGTTTAAATTTAAAATTTACCCGTTTCATAATTCCGATATTACTGTGACTGGACTTGGTCAGACGATATACAGATTGAATCCATGTGCCATATGATTCAAGTTAAAAAAAACTTATTTAAACTCTTCAAAGATTTCCATTGCACCGAAACAAGAGATTAGCATCCAAATGTGATTTAAGGAACTTGGTAATATCTCTTATATTTAAATATCTAATTGCAGCACTTTTAATGAAATAAGTATAAAAAGCATAATTAAGCATAAAAAGAATATCAAGTATATTTCAGAGCATAAAAGAATATATTTAGAGCATATGAGTATATATTTCGTGAGAATATAAAGCATATTTCAAAGAGAATATTGTCACAACCCTAGTCATGTCTATAGAATATTATCAGACAAAAAAACAAATAAGGATATTTGAGCGATTTTTTTGAAAAGCTCCTATTAACGTTCGTAGCAAACGCTTTCATTTTTTCAACTGAACTGTTGGGGTGTTTTGAACCTCTTCAAAGAACTGTCTCAAATATTTTTCATTAACCTCAAAGATATTAGTTTCCATCATCTCTAAATTAGGTTTATTACAATTGGTCATTTAAATTAAGTGACTTTGAAATTGATCGCTTAAACTAAACCATATGAAATAAGTTAGAATCGTATCAATTGTTATCAGAGCTGGGCGTTCCGCACGAATGTTCGCGAACCTTTATTCGCGAACCGGTTCGGACTGGAAAATGGGTTCGGACATTCGGATTCGGAACCTCTTCGAAAACGGTTGGGTCTTCAGTGTTCGGAACGTCTTTTTCGCAAGACCGAACCTCCGTACCCGGGGAAAACTGACCTGTTCATTTAATTATTTTACGTTCTGAACATGTACCGTACCTCTCGGCTACTATATATACATAGGTTTCTGCTTAACACTGAAGGAAGAAAATGCGTCTCTTCCCGCTTTTCTTCCATTACGTTATTCATCCTTTCCTGAAAAGCGGTAAGTTTTATAATAATCTTATAAGTTAATTCTTTAATAACGGTTTATGTTCCCTCAAATATCAATTAAAAATTGCTTGAAATATGTAGAAGTATAAGTATGGTCATAAACGTATATACAGGGTGGGGCGTAAGTTTGGAAGCAAATGAAAGTGCATATTATAATCCAACGAAAAATATATTTAATAATTTACAGTTATGTATTATTACATAAGGGTTTTAAGAATTCAAAAATCATAAATTTATTCAAAATGTCCCCCCTTGTTTTTAATAACAGCCTCAAATCTCCTCCGAACTCCTCCTACTGCGGCACGCAACTGTTCTTGTGAAATTTCCTTCCAAGATCTCTGGAGCGAACGCTTTAAATCATCCACACTGCGATGCAATTTACCACAGGCCTTTGATTCAAGAATGGACCATACCGAAAAGTCCATAGGATTAACATCTGGGGAGCAGGGAGGCCACATTTCTTTGGACCAAAACCGTGGAAGATGGTCATGGCACCAGTTTTGAGTGACATTTGCAGTATGTGAAGTCGCGCCGTCTTGCTGAAATGTCCATAGAGTGTCATTACTGAAGTGATCCTTAGCTGACTCCAACATTGGCGTCAAAATATTCTCAATATAACATTTAGCATTGATTTTGGTGCCTTGTTCCACAAAAATTAAATGAGATCTCCAAGTTTCTGAAACGGCGGCCCAGACCATTATTGAAGCAGGTTTCATGGTTCTGTGGACAGTTTTTTGGTTGTATGTGATGTCTTTCGCACTTTTACCAATTATTCTGTCATTCCTCCGGTTGTGAGCCATTTCCACTGTGAAAATATTTTCGTCAGACCAAACAATTTCACCAGCCGTGCCAGACTTCAATTCTCTCAGAAGTGCTTTGCTTCTCTCCAATCTCTTTTTCTTTACAGCTTCTGACAGAGTCTGTCTCTTTTTTTGAGGGTGAAAGAGGACATCTTTAGGTCTTCTTTGACAACTCTTCTCATTGTTCTGGGACTCACATTAGTTGTTTTGGCTAACAATCGTATTGACATTGACCTTTTCGGGTTCCTCCTGATCTTCTCTCTGGCGCATTTTATCAGTTGTTTGGTTTGTTGTGAGCGTGGTCTACCACTTCTTGGACGATCAGTCAAGTCTCCTCTCTCATTGAAACGCTTCACACACTTCCAAACAGTCGATCTCGCTATTGAGAGAGTCTTTGAAATGACGGAATCTGACTTCCCGGCACGGTGTAGAGCAATAATGGCCTCTCTTTTGTCTGACATTTTTGAATTGACAAAATTTTTGTAAAAAATAACACTGCCACGTCATAATGTAGTGTCTCTACTATAGTTAAAACCCTATCACCTACTTAGGAACTTATTTTTAAGAATTATATTAATGTTTGAAAAATTGCTTCCAAACTTACGCCCCACCCTGTATTAGGTAACATTACATAACACCCTACCCATAGTAACATAGCCATTGGCTAACCAGTCCTCAAGGAAAAATAATAATAACTTAAATTCAAGACCGATTTTAAAGCTGTCTTTTCAATCGTTTAATTTTTCGCATAAATACATATGATTAGACAAAAACGAAGGTGATGAATGGTAAGATACTCATATTATGAGCATTTATTCAAATCTATAATAATATTAGGAATATATTAGAGATCTTTCCAGGCATTAGATGCAAGAGTGTGTTTCAGTACATAAGGGTGAAGATTTCACTATAATCTGTCAACTGTAACTCTTATAGCAGCTTAGCGTGATTAAATATGTGCAAGAATAATTGCGAACACCAAGCTTCGTACAATAACATCTTATAAATATTTGTTTCTTGTCTTAACTTGTTACCTTTATTGTGAATGATGATTTTTTCTTTTGCTTTTACTAATGTATGAAACACTAAATATCAAATGAAGGTTTTTAAAAGAAAAAAATATTGAAATGACTCAGATGAGCAAACTTTTGACAGCTAAGTAGGTAGGCTGAACAGATAATTTAAGATCAAGTATTCGGCTATTCGCTTTAAAATTGAATTGATTATAATTTATATATAGGTATCCTAATATTATATGTAAGTCATAAAATAACAGAGAAATATTCACAGTAATCTTCACTGTCTGACCTTTCTAATATATTGAATAGAAGAAAAAGCTAAGCAAATAGAGTATAGAAATACCATAATACGGTATCTATAGTACTTTCATATTCAAACAAAATGCAAAAAGTTTTTGTATCGTTAGTTCTTTAGATAGGATTAATCAAAAATATTGTAATATAAATGAAAATTTGAAAACCAATAGTAAAACTGAAAAATTATTTAATTAGATACTTGGATACTTTAATATGGATACATTGTCTTGCATTGTTATGACGACAGAGTTGATCTTAATTTTTCTTTGAATGGAATTCGGAGGTCAGAAGAAAATTCAGAATAACAACTTAAATTACGTAGGTATTGGAGTGGAGACTGGAGGGGACCTTTAAAGATACTTAATGCTCATACAGTCATACTCAATAATACTAACTTATTGAGTAGTAAGTACAGTGGAACTCCCTTATAGTGAACTCCTGTATAGTGAATCACTCTGAATAGTAAAATCCTGTATAGCGATCTTACCTCTATAGTGAACATATTTAGGTTAGTCTACACAAATATTCGTAAGTTTTCTATGAATCTCTTATTCCTATTTAGTAAATTCACTAAATTAGTTGTATTTCATGAAACAGCAGTTCTACCAGTGCAAATCCTCTATAATGTAGTGATGTGAAGTCACAGTATAATTATTATTAATTATTATATATAATAATTATTTTTAATTATTTTTTTAACCTTCTTGAAAAAGGTTTGCTTCTTTTAAAAAAAAAATATTATTCTTATAAATAAATCATATCAAACCTAATGAATTTGACGTATGTTTTATAGGCATATCTTTTTTAAATTACTTTATATATTTCATGTCATTCCTTTAAATTTTCTGTCCTTTCTTGACTTTGTTCCTGCATAAATACCAACTTTAATTTTTAATTCAACAGTTAAATATTTACGTATCGGCGTAAATCACATAAATTATGGAATTAATTAAACTTTAGTGACGTGTGGCAACGTAGAAATACAGATTGGTTACCCAATACGCAAGAATGTGTCCACGTTTTTATGTAGTAGAGACAAATGCGCGAGCTGTGATTGGTTCACACTCCATCCAATCACAGTTCAGCTCACTCAGTTACCAATCTCTTATATACCTATGTATTTATTTCTCCTTATATATTCCATATTTTTACTTGAAATTTGGTACACATTAGTTTAGTACAAATACTAACAACTTGTAAAAATACAGTAACGTAGGTTTATAAATAAGACATGTGTTTTTTTTACCATAGAGTGAAACCTTCTCGTTGTTTCTGATAAATAATTAGTATCTTGTTGAAAAAACTGTTTTTTTTTTATATAGGTTGCCCTAATAGCCTTGGAAGCATGTGTAAGTAAATAGGGCCGAATATAAATGTGTAGACCGTAGTTCACTTTTATTTTTCTCAATTTTTAGATATAAAATTTATACCTAAAAAATCAGAGGTTAGCTTGCAAATGTTCGGAATAAATATTTGGTTCGGAACAAATGTTCGGACCTAACTTTTCCAAATTTGGTTCGCTATACGGAGGTTCGGAACCCAAAATCGACGAAGATTCGGGTTCGGATTAGGAACCTAAAAAAAGGTTCGCGTGCCCAGCTCTGATTGTAATACCTAGTGATTTGAAAGAACTAAGTAAAGTTTGCATGTCGCCAATAAAGTTATACGGGTCTCCACCAAACGCCAAGTTTAGCTCAGTTAATGACTTTATAGCACTGTTATGCTAAGTTAATTTAGAAGCAAATGCATTGGTTAGTAAAGATTTAGCTTCTTCATAATTTCGGTTATCTACATCTAAAGATTCTACCAAAAATTTAGGGGGACCGTGCTGTTGAATAATATTTTTTTCAAAACTGGATAACCCGTGTTTATTAATAATGTTCTCAAAGTTATGGAAGAACTTTTCTAAAGATACTTCTTGCTTATTACCAAATACAGGCAAAGGAGCCTCTGGAAGGCTAATCTTTTGCATGATTGAAGTAGAAGGCGGGGTTTTACCAGACCGAAATGTACCACTCATTTGACCAGAGTCAGAGGTTAAACTGGTTTTCAATTTATCGAGTGATACAAGTATCTTCTCCTCGTTTGTTCATGCTATATCATATTCTTTAGTTATTTTGGTTACCTCCATGACTTTGGATATATAACACTCCACAATAGTCTTATCTAAAGTCATCAGTTCGGTAGATAAAGATTCAATCATTGCTATTGCAACTTTCATGCTATTATCGCTAAAGTCACCAAAGTTATCTACCAAGCTCTTAGAAATTCGTGTAATACGTTTACGAACGTATACTCTGGTTTTAATGGCATTAATAATTGGTTTATCCATCGCTGCAACAAAAGTTAATAACTCACAAATATAAATAATATTCAAGAAAAAGTAATCATATTGAAAACCGGAGCAACCTAGCACATCCCCAAAAGAGAACTAAACCGACGCGTACCTTGTCCCCATACTGGCCACCATATAGAAAACTGAAAAGAAAACTAAACTAGTTACATGAAATCTTCCTTTTTATTAAGAGTTTAAAAAAGAATTTATAAGAATGGAGTGACCAATATGGGGAATATTAATACACGTTTTATTTCTTCTATAATATTAAACAACTTTAAATTGACAATACTAAATTTTTTACATTACAATTATAATCTTTTAAGTGATTTTAATTTGCGTATCTGGTAAAACTGATTTTTGATTAGTTATTTTAACTTTCGTAAATAAACCATATTTTAGGAATTTTAAATAAGCTGCATTTTAAGAATTTTAAATAAGCTACATTTTAAGAATTGTAAATAAGCTACATTTTAAGAATTGTAAATGAATTATGGATCAAGAATTTAACAGTTAAATAAAATGTAAATTGCTAATTTTAACCGCAAGTAACTAGTAGAATTTTTAATGGAGATAGTGACGCGCTCAACTGTAATTTGGAACAGCCACAACAAATAGATAATATAGGTTTACAAAGGAATAATGAATTGGAGGTGTAGACATTCGAACAATCGGATGTAATGTAATCCTGAAAAATAATTTAATTATTCCAGTTATCCTAATAAGGAAATTTAAGTTAAGGTAATCAAATATTTCAAGGTAATCAAATATTTCAAGGTAATCAAATATCTTAAAGTAATCAAATATCTTAAAGTAATCAAATATCTTAAAGTAATCAAATATCTTAAAGTAATCAAATATCTTAAAGTAATCAAATATCTTAAAGTAATCAAATATCTTAAAGTAATCAAATATCTTAAAGTAATCAAATATCTTAAAGTAATCAAATATCTTAAAGTAATCAAATATCTTAAAGTAATCAAATATCTTAAAGTAATCAAATATCTTAAAGTAATCAAATATCTTAAAGTAATCAAATATCTTAAAGTAATCAAATATCTTAAAGTAATCAAATATCTTAAAGTAATCAAATATCTTAAAGTAATCAAATATCTTAAAGTAATCAAATATCTTAAAGTAATCAAATATCTTAAAGTAATCAAATATCTTAAGGTAATCAAATATCTTAAGGTAATCAAATATCTTAAGGTAATCAAATATTTTAAGGTAATCAAATATCTTAAGGTAATCAAATATCTTAAGGTAATCAAATATCTTAAGGTAATCAAATATCTTAAGGTAATCAAATATCTTAAGGTAATCAAATATCTTAAGGTAATCAAATATCTTAAGGTAATCAAATATCTTAAGGTAATCAAATATCTTAAGGTAATCAAATATATTAAGGTAATCAAGTAATAAAGCAAGTTAATGGGGACAAGATACTAACTAACGAGAGTATTGTGAACGGAAATACCTAGCTGTCACGAATGTATGATTATTACGCAAGCCAACCTTTCCATCACTCCTGCATCACTCAAAGTTCTTCCTGGCGTAGTCCAATGTCCTTCCATGGGGTGTACTTCAAGCTCCGGTCTCACTTATCTAGCCTACCAACTTCTCTTTACTATTCCACTTCAAAAGAGAAAACATTTTATTGGGTGAAGGATGACAATTCCGTTAGTAGTTTTCAGGATTCCATTTTTCAATGATCAGTTATTTTATAGGGTGAATTATGGTAATTCCGGTTGGTAGTTTGCAGGATTATTTCATCCAATTGCTACTGATCCCTTTTTAGCTCTGATTTAATACAATTATTGAGTATAGACAATTTCGACTTCGCATAGTGGCAACAAAGCAACCTCGTAATAGGTTTATCTTAGATCGTGGAAAGGATTGGACTGCCTTTTCTGGAAAAACTTTTTACATAGCATGACATTGATGCCGGAGAACAAATTTCAAGGAGGTAGCATAATCGGGGTACGGTCAAGAGCCCCCCCCCCCGGTCAAGAGCCCCCCGGTCATGAGCCCCCCCGGTCACGATCCCCCCCGGTCATAAGCCCCCCCGGTCACGAGCCCCCCCTCCATGTTTTTTTAATCCTTATTTACCTAGTTAAACAAATGAAGAACTACTTAGATAGAAATAACTGAGGGTTGCTAATGTAGTTTGTTGTATCCGCTAGATTGTTGTACTGCACACTTCATGACTGTTTAATGACCTGGCAGGGGGGTTCGGGGGGCGGCACGCCCCCCGATATACATATATTTTATGTCTAATCAGTAATGAACTACAAAAGTGTCAATAAGGATTAAATAATATAGGTAAATAAGGATTTAAAAACAGGGGGGCTCGTGACCGGGGGGGGCTCATGACCGGGGGGGCTCTTGAACGGGGGGGCTTATGACCTAGGGGGGCTCATGACCGGGGGGGCTCTTGACCGGGGGGGCTCTTGACCGGGGGGGCTTATGACCGGGGGGGCTCTTGACCGGGGGGGCTTATGACCTACACCCAGCATAATCATATTCCGTGACAGATTTTTAGCTAATAACTTATTTCTGCTAATTTTGTTCTAATTAATGAAATGTGCTCTCCGTTATAAATAAATTGATTAGAAAATAAAGATTTTATAGATTTGAATAACTAATTTCTACATGATAGGCCTCTTCTAAATATTGTTGAATATAATTAATTGAAGATGGTGATAATCCTCTTCTAAAATTTAGTGATTATAACAAACTAAAGATGGTGATAAGTCTCTTCTAAATATTGGTGATTAAAACAAACTTAAGGTGGTGATTAGCCTCTTCTAAATATTGGCGAATATAACAAACTCAAGATGGTGATACCTATATGCCTCTTCTTAATAATGGTGATTATAACAAACTGAAAATGGTGATAAGCTTCTTCCAGTCAGAGTCCCCTGAGATTATAGACTCATAGAGCCAAGAGATATGCAAATCAATGCAGGATATTGCCTATATCGAACTTCAAACGAACTTGTCAAAGGCTTACGTATTGAATATTTGTTATAAATTGAAAATTTTGTTATGTAGCCTTCACGTTTTAGATTTATTAATTGCTATTTCATTCTTAGCATTAGTTCTATCATTCTCAAGTTTTCTTGTAGATCTTATTTAATTTCAGTGCATACTATTTAGAAGGGTAATTATTCATTCATACCTTGGAAGAACATGAATAGTGTCAACAATCCTAGACTGATTTATTATGAAGGTCATGAACGTCACATTGCACATTAATAATTGTTTCGAACCTAATCTCCTCCTAAATTGGAGGAGGGAGCGGGGAAATGAGGCGGGGCTAGGTATAGTGAGAAGGAGTTATGTGAAAGGGGTGAGGGGGTGAGACATGAGTTGGTATTATATAAAGAGAGTTCTAAATTAAAAATCTTTGTTATTACATAATTGAGAATTTTTACATAGATCATTCATTTAATTACTAATTGGAGTGATGGTGTTTGTTGTATTATATGAGATGCATTGCATTTTTTGTTTATTTATGCTGACATATTGGAGTTCTCAGCATCGTGTTACATTAATTGAATTTAAATTGTAATTATAGAATCATATGAAAAAAAAATCAATATAGATAGCTTCCGATTTCCTTTACCTCTTAAGTCTAAATTATTCATTTAAGATTTCAATTTACTGCAGTCGTGTGAATTCATCACTCAACAAATAAGCCAATCGCTTTCCAATTAAATGGTTCGTCTTATTCGAATGGAAGTTACGAATTTCAATGAATATTGCAAATAATTCCTGATACAATTGTGTAGGGAAAATAAATCATTATATACTAATTACTCTTCTAGGCTAAAAGATACATGGAAATGACAGCAAAATATACAAGGTTAAAAAATTTATATATATAGTAGCATAGAATATAACTTTATTTTCTTGAATAATTAAAATTATTTACGATTCTGATGTTACGATATAATTATTATTGAAACTCATTCCCTGATGCCTTTTAAGTTTATTACCTACAAAACTGTTATTCTTATTAGTTCTATATTTAACAAACTGCTCTCACTTCGGAGCACCAAGATCTCAC